>NSJW01000625.1:0-125900 GCA_019955255.1 Castanospermum australe | reverse complement strand
AACAAGATAACCTGCCTCCTAGATAAGATTTATGATCCGTGTACGCGGTAAAAGAGTCTACAATGATTGAACGTCACAAATAAAGGCATTGCCCGCTAGCACTAAAAATTACTTCATTTGAGAAGGAGAAAAGACAGAAAGCTTCCAATATTAAAAAAAAAAAAAATACACAATGCCCAGATAGTTTTCAAGTAAAAAGATGCAGAATTTCACGTTTTTCTCCAACACCCACTTGCAAAGAGTAGCAGTATGGTGGATCATGAACTGGATCAAAGAGAAAAGGTTAAAAATTTCAACTTGATTCACCTTGGACTTGAAGTTGGATGGATTGAGCTGAACCACAGGTGAGGATGGTCCGTAGAGTGCGTGAGAAGGGCCGAAGTTGAAGATGAATAATAAGAAAGATAGAGCTACGATAAATGGCGATCCAAATCGAAGCTTTCTCATTCTCTTACTCTCAGAATTCACACTCTGAATCCGCGCAGAAAGAAACCTTTGGGCGCAGGGAAGAAAAAACCCTTCCTAGCTTTTACCTTGTGGAGCTACGTGTGTCATCCAATCATAAATTTCCACATCGGCCCGCCTGTTTGTCAAGTTTTTATTTGGAAGACGGGCTCATTTTTAAAATAAACGTAATTTTCTTTTCTAATTTTGGTAAACTTAATATAAACGAATTGATTAACAAGAAAAAAAAATATTTTATCAATGCGCGATAATTGATTTTTTCTATCAAGTGATATAAGAATAGGTTTTTAAAATTGTTAAAAAAAATGATTGATTTTAATTAAAGCAAAAATTGATTTAAAAATATATTTATCATACAAATAAATAAAAAATATATTTTAAACCCATTGATCATTCATAAATAAGGTACATTTTACATGGATATATAATTATATTACCAAAGTGCCAGTTCTTGGTGCCTATATAATATGGCACACGTTTTAGGTGATAGATTTCTACATAAAATGGTGAGAGACAATGAAAATAAGAGATAAAAATGAGGTTTATTATAGTATATAGTGTCTTTCAATTTATTTTTTTTATTTTTTACTTATGTAATTATTTTGTTAATTAATTAATTATAATTTTATTATAATTATAAAAAATTAATTAGTTAAATAAAAATAATTTTATAAAAAAGTAAAAAGATAACTTTGTACTTGAAAGTAGTTGTAAGTATATAATATAATTATCAAAAAATATTTAAATTTATAATTTTATCTCTTTTTCTATTTAGTTTAATTATGTTTAGTTGAACTTATAAGTAGGTCTTTTCGTAAGCCAACCTCTTAACGAAATATCAATTATTACAACTTAAGTTCACGAGGGATCTATTTCAAAATAACTATCCTATTGAGTGAGATTGCCACATAACTTAAGTATTATATTGACTCTCTTGTCCTGTGAAATATAACAAATTAGTTATTAATGATTTTTTGAGAAATTAAAAATTTTGAAACTAAAAAAGAGAATTTCCCTTATAATAGTATAGAAATATTAAATATAGTGTATAAGTAGTGAGAATTTTATTTTTTATTATGAAAGTAAGAGATAAAAATGTAAGCCTTATGCTTTAACCTGTAACTCTTGCACGGTTCATCACTTCAGGTGCACCTCTCATGGCTTTTCTTACTGTCATATCAAAAATGAGAATTTCACCATTCAGTTTCAGTTCCTCTTTCTCCTCAACTGTTTTGAAACCTCTTTTATTTTATAGAAAAGGAAGTGTACCTAATATCAATTTTTTTGTTCCATTCCTAGAGAATAAGAAGAAGACAAGATTACGGCAGTACGAAAGAGAGGGGGAAAAAAAAAGTCCTTGGTTTGAAAAGCTTTCATTCTAGGTAGTTTAGTTGATAGATATGGCGCATTTGCAGAATGGAGAAGCCGAATATGGGTATTAAGGAAGACGTCTAGCAGAATCATTGCTTCATACATTTCTTTAATCTATTTAGTATAATTCAAGAGAGATTATTCTTAGTTTGTCTTTTTCTTTTTTTTCTCTCTTTTCTGGCCATTATTAGCGTCTCCTGTTGAAACACGTATTGTATAAACAAGTATCAGAGTTGAATGATTTACTTGGTGGAAAATGTTAGTCTCTGAATTTCTCTGGTTATTACAATTCTTTCTAATTGTTACTTGTTCCACCATTCTTTATGAAGTTTATACTTTGTACCTCATAAATAGTGTCTTTATAATAGAATGAAACATGGATGGACGATTTTGTCATGCACAAAATCAAAGAATTGTTGCATAGGGTCTCTATTAGAAATAGAATGCATCTAGTTATGCATGCTAATTATATGGCACTAGACAATGATATTCTTCTGATGTTATCTTCCCATCCATCAGACAAATGACAATCTTAAAAATTAAGGGAAGAAAGCTACGGTTGGTGTTGAATTAGGGGAAGGAAGTAAGGATCTACGTTGTTCCGCCATGTAAATTTGGGATTCACTTCGACAAAGCTTAGGGACTTAAATATCAGAATTTGAAATCTGTTGGCCATTGACTGTGTTGAAATACTTATTTTTTTCAGTCACATCAGAGCTTTGTCCCAGCAGTTGCAAACCATGGTCCATGAAAGACTTGTGATTGGCCTTGTATGAACTTGAATCCTTCCGGTAGGTGGTGTTCATAATTTTATTCTGTCTTTTTCTGGTTTATGTTTTCACTGTGATACAATTGTATGGTACTGATAGAAACCTCTGCAATTGGATTTAGGTGTTGGCTGATATTTTGAAACCCAATAAAAATAACAAATACAGATTCTACTGGTATATCTGCTACCATTTAGTCAGATATTCCCTTGCGATTATCAGCATCATCACCATAATATGAAGCATTCTATATTGTGATAACTTGAAGAATGCATAAATTGGCGTAATTGCAGCTCTGGGCAGCATTTCTGTATTGGTTGGAATTATACCACCATAAAGAGGAATAAGTTAGGGAAAACATGCCAGAGAGTTAAGAAAGTAAATGGGGGTAATGATATGGTTATAGGCCACAGCAAGTGTAGATTCAGTCACCAGATAGATACTGGCTTTGGTTATTTTCAACCTCTTCATCCTCAATTCTTTTTCTCTTTCTCCTTATCTGCCTGACTTTTTTTGGTGTGTGATCAGTTGTTTCCATTTGTTATTTGACTTCCATGATTCACACATAGATCCAATTTGGGAGTTGCAATTTAAGAAATAAGGGAAGTGAAATTCTACCTGCAATGCCTACAAACTGAAAATTATGTAGGAATTTCCTTTTATAACATTTATCTTCTGTAAAATTACATTGAAATTTCTGTGCTATTCAATTCTGCGACAAAGAAGCTAGTAATTTCAAAAATTCTGTAAGGACATTCTTCGTAAAAAATCACTGAAGCCTAAGGAAAGATATAAGAGGATCATATACACTTGCTTAGCATTTTCAGCCATAACATAATCTGCATGTGCATAATCATTTCTATACTGTACTACAAGCTTATCTCCATCATGACCTTTAAGACTTTCTAACAAACGTTGCACATCTTTGGCATCAGAAAGAGCATCAGCCCCTCCATAACTGAGGAAGAGAGGAAGGTCATTTGGAATTTTTGTCATGTCATATACTGGAGGAGTGGGTTGTCCGTAGTGTTTTGTATTCTCATCTTTGTTCTCATAATCGTACATTGCCTATGGTCCCTTCTCTGATCACTGTGATATCCATAGGATTAAAATTCAATTCAACAATTCCCCTCGTATGAAACAAACTATTCTTCTGTTATTAACATCTGTTTCCAGTTGAATGTTCAAAATTTATAACATCCTTTCTATCATGAAGTATAGGATATATAGTCATACATGGTATTTAAATCAGGAAAATAGGACCACTTACTCTGAGAGAGATGGATCATGTTCTTTGTTGCAGTTGACTGAGGCTCATGATCCAAAAAAATATTTACTATTGAAGGGTGTTATGCAGCAGTTTGGGCCTGAAAGCATAAAAATGTAAAGGTCAAATATAGATAAGAACTGTTAAATGTAGATTGTAAAGATTGGAAAGGGGGAGGGGGGGGGGATATCAAATAGCTAATTAGGAACATGCATGCTACCTGTGAACACAGTTAACAAGTTGGTGCAGTCAATGCCCGGTTTCTTGCACATGTCCTTAAAGAACTTTACAACAGTACCCCTGTTCAAAACATGAGAAAAGATGAAGTGAAACTAATCCTGATCTCAAAATTGATTGGTATCACAAGATTAGTCATATACTTCTCATTCTGAGACACTGGAAATTAATTATAACTATCAACAGAAAAGCATGGTCTTACATCAGGATGGATTCTAATATTATCCACAAGAATTTAGAGAATGTCATATGTTCTTCTGGGTTTCCTAGATCTTAAAATTAAAACATAAAAAGTTTTAACTCTAAGCAAGCAACAAAGCAGCCCTTCTTAACCACATTGCTAAGTAATAATAGCAAACAATTACTTGCATCAAAAGATGTTAAGAGTTACTTACCTCTCAGATCAAATTCAAGATTCCCAATTTCTGCAAAGACTGACAGGCGAAAAACACAGATTTTCAGTGTCAATCCTTTGAATTTCAAGCGACAAATATATATACTAACTACTACCTCTGCAATAAAGTTTTCAAGCAGCATTTCTAGCTAGTGGTGAGGTCATCTGACCACATAAGCAATTGGGCTAAGTAAGGCAGCTGACCTCAACATGTTCAGTAGCCGATCCTTGGAAAAAGCAGCCAGTACAATCAAAGTTCCCTACAAAAGAATCCAACACTCTGCCATCAACATTGTATTGTAAGTAGAGGTCAAAAGACAAGAGGAAGTATAGATGTGAAAATTCACCTGGGAGTGACCAATGTAGTGCAGTTTTTGTCCAGTTTGTGATCATGCACATACTGGAATGTTGCTGGAAGATCATATGCAACTAATTCATCCCATGACAAATTCCAATAATCCTGAAGAGTGAAACTGACATAAGCAATGAAATCAAATTGCAGACCACGAGAATACAGCAACCTTTAGTAGACAAGACTAACGAGCTGTTAGGGAGTTAATGATGTATGTTGACGGCTATATTTGGTTCCACGTGTGTTAGCAAGCCAAACATCAAACCCATTATCTGCCAAAAGGAATGCCCAGAGATTGGTTTGGAGGGAGTAATAACCATGTTATGCCATCCTGCAGCCACAACTTTATAGTAAGTACCAACATTAACTACATAAGCCATGGAATAGAGTTGCTTTTGAAACAAATAGTAACCATGAAAAGCCCATGCTGTAGCAGAACCGGTGGCCTATTGCCTGGTGGCCCCCTGACCCGAACCCACTGGAATTCTAGGCATGCTGAGAATATAACCATCTTGTGTTGTCACCTAAAACCCATTACAACACATATAACCAGTTAGTAGCTGCTCTAATCTAAATCTTACTGATTTCTGATCAGAACAGAAACAGATGCAGGCATATCACCAAGTGTTCTTCACAAGTATAGCCTTGTGTTCTCACCATTGATGAGCAAATAACCATCAGCGGCGGCTGGGGCCAATGAAGTAATAGCACTTCGACTGCTGAGTGGTAATAATCTTGTCCAGTTGCAAGGGTTAACCCAAGAGAGAATCACAAGGATTATTGAGAGTGAAGTCTTGGCCATGCTCTGTTTTCTGTTCCTTGGTACATCAAATCTGCCCAATCCAGACATTATTTATAGCGCAGAAAACAATAAAAACAGAAACAAAAGTATTCACATGTGGGCTTTATAAACCACCTTTTGTCAACAGATACTCTAGTGGTTTAAACGATGCATCTATGGGGATCTGGCCTGAGGCCAAGTGGCAATGCTATAAGCCATGAAATCTCGTCACCTGGGTTCCGATTCCAGATGTGAATCAACCCACCCCTCCCCTCCCCAACAAAACTCCATCCGTGACCAAAAAAAAAGAGGCATCGGTTGGGTCTATCATGGTCCTGCTATTAAATTATAGGCGACTTTTGGATTTTATTTCCATGGTTCCTTAACTTATACAAGAAATGTGTGGAGGGCCTTCAAGTTCTAGAGGTGACCACAGACCAGGCCAATGTGGCGCATTTAAAAAGCCAAACATGTGCCTTGCAGAAAAATATTTTGCAATAGCTGCTCTTTTTGTCACAAAAGCAAACAAGCCATGCATCCAAATTAGGCATCGGAAACTCAGACCAGAAACCTTTTCTTGCCCAGAGACGCAGAGACTGACGATGTACCCAAGCCTAGGTCAATGTCTTTCTTTCACACCCAAAACAACTTAACAGAAAGGAAAAAAAAAATAAAGATGCTATGCAATTGATAGCTCTTCTATCCCTTGTCGCTGCCTCACTTTATTTTTCAACTATTAATCCGTTCCATTGATTTTTCTTTAGTAGAGCAGTTTGTACTTAAAATCAAACTCTTCAAACTTAGACATTCCGCATGAACACAAAGTTTTATTCATACATTTTTCAAAATTAATGAAAGTTTATTACCTAGAGTGAAAATTGAGATATCTATTTGCCAAAGCCCAAAATTAAACGGAATGTGTATTTCTTCCATTATAATTTCATAATCAAAATCAAATAGAATGTACTTAGCATTCATCACATGAAGGATGAGATAATGAAGCAAAGGCAGAGCAACAGCAACTGCAGGCCAAAATATAAATATCAGTGCAAAAATCTAACTATAATTGGTCATAATAACTATATGCCTTCTCTGTTTATCTAATTTGAAAGGCTTATCCAGCGTCTGCATCCATCTCTATCAGCACTAGCACATAAAGGAGCCATTTGGATAGTACTAGCAAATGCTAATGGGGTTCTCCGGCTGCACGTGTGACAGATGCATCATTTATATTTGTTTCAGAAGTCTTCGCAGCAGTATCTGGCGCTTTGGATCTTGTTAGGGGCCTTCTGAGGAACTGGAATTGCAATTCTCCAGGTTTTATCTTCCCCAGTAACTGCCATCTTCTTGGTTTAATCTGTCCTAGCATTTTCATCTGCTCCTTTCTAAACCTCTTATTTGCAAACCAGCTTCCACCTCGCCATCCCAAGCCATACCTGTTTATTCAGCTAAGGTGAAAACTAAAAGGGAACTTGAAATGTATAAATCTTTGTCTCAACTCAACATGTAAAAAAAAAATATTAATCATCGATTTCTAATGTTTTTGGTATTTTAATTTTGACGGCTGAAATCAGATATTTGAATTGTGTTGCATTGAAATTTCTTCTGTTGTTGCATCATGATGTTTTTAATTCCCGTGATCACAATGTATAAGCTTGATTTTACCAGTTTTGCCTATAGTTGAGGATCTCATGGAGCTATAATTCTGATTCTATGCAATCTATATAACAATTCTGGTAATTCTTACGCGTGCTAGTATGTGTTAATGTTGTATTTTTTCACTAGGGAAAATACATGTTATTGCCTTTTGTCCTAAGTTGTTGCTTGTTCATGGAGATGCATTTTGTTTTACGTAAGACATACTATTCTACTGTTAGTGAGACCCTTTTACTTTATAGCATACTGTAGTACTTTATGTGTACAAAGGTATTTCTTTTCTTTTCTTTCCTGATATGATAAATATCAGTTTATTTTTCCTTCTATATGAATCCTTCTTATGAGTCAGTTTTTTTCTGCTTAGTCTAGTTTGTAATGCATCAGAATTTATGGGTGCCATCTGAATGATGCCAGGTTCTTAATTCAAATGGAGTTGTTCTTGTTGAATTCTTTGCTCCATGGTGTGGGCATTGTAAGGCTCTAACTCCTACATGGGAGAAGGCAGCTTCTGTCTTAAAGGGTGTAGCTACTGTGGCAGCACTTGATGCTGATGCTCACCAGTCTCTGGCTCAGGTTGTTTATCGTTCATTTCTTCATAGCCCACATTTTATAGTATATGTATGAAGTCTGCTAAATGAAGAATATGATGCCTGTGTTTTTTACTTCTTTCAATCAGCCTATCTTGAATATCAAGATGCAATATTATGTCAAACTTTTCCATATAATGTGCACTAAAAGTGCCTTTTGTGGACGAAGCATGATGCACAATGTGACTTTGTTATACATCATCAATGACCTCTTGGAACTTGGTAGTTTGTTTTAAACAACTGGAATATGATGAATTTGATATCGTCACTTCATCCATTCTAGATATAAGAGTGCTTGTATGGCATAGTTGCATTTTGTTAAAGAACCTACCATGCAAGCACGTGTAATTCTTTTCCTTCCTTTTTTTTTTCTAGCTGCACTCTCTATATGTAAAACAACAAAAGAATATCTCTGTTGCTTTTGTTCTTTCGTTGTATTACCTAGATCAGATAAAAGAATATCTCCGTGGACATTCTTTATTTTCCCTGTCTCTCACATGACATCCATCATTGTTTGCATGATTAAATATATTATCCAATATCCATTTACTCCTTGTAGGCATCTTCAGTTATGTTGTACTTGTTTGGCTATTTTCTTCATTTGTTATAATAACTTTATATTTGAAAGTTTCAAAAACATTTAGATTTGTAAGTTTGATTTTTTTAATTTCCTGCAGGAATATGGGATTAGAGGATTTCCAACTATAAAAGTGTTTGCACCTGGAAAGCCACCGGTCGATTACCAAGGAGCTAGAGATGTCAAACCAATTGCAGAATTTGCACTTCAACAGGTTTGTTGGAATCTCTTCTGGTGTGTTCTAACATTTTCTCCCCTAAGTAGATAGATTTCTTGTTTCATGGCAAACAATACAATTTCTTGTACTTCTATAAAAATTTCAATGACTTCAAAGTAACAATGAGAATCTGATTAAAGAATTGAAGGGCAAATTCTTTTTGCAAAACACTTGGTGCACACCAGATGGTGTGCAGAAATCTGCGCCGTACAAAAAGGGTCCAGTTAAAGCTTTGGTGGGTTCAGTGAGTTAATGTTGCCATACATGCAGGTGTAGAAATGGTATGCATAAAGAATTGTGCAAATAGCATAATTTAAAAACTGTTATCGAGTGGTAGTTCAGGCAGCCTTCTTGCCACAATTAAATGGCAGGTGAGGTGTTAAATTGCTTGTAAATTGAATGCATTTTCTCTTCTGACTTGCTGAGATTATCTCTGAAGCTGGTCCAGTAAAGCTCAAACACATTTTTTGTTGTCTGAGAAATTTAAAAACTGTAATTTGGAGACATTTTTCATTCAACAGGTTCTACTTTTAAATTATGAGAAGAGGCCATCTGGCTTTATAAGGCCAAATAAAATTAAGCATTCTAATAATGTGGGTGATCTAGGATTTATATCTGCCAAATAACTTCACAGGAGCATCTATGCAATTGGTATGGTTAATTTGTAGAAATGTTCTTTCCAATTGATGAAAATGTTGATAGTATTTATTTTTTATAGTACAAGTTCAGTAAGCATTATCATGGAAGAGGGAGGATAATGTTCATCTTGTATCTTTATAAGAATGCAGGGACAAAACCATAACTTTTTTGGGAGGAGGAAGCAAAATTCCCATGATTCTTTTCCCCAAAAGGATTAGGTAGTAACTTATTAATGAGACGCTGATAATGTAAAATACAAATTTATATAATCTTAATTTCAACTTGTGTCATAGTTTTATTATTTTTTAATGTTTTAATTAATACATTAGGCATGAATATATCGTCTGGTTATTCTTTAATGTTTTGCAGCAGAAACAAAAATGCTATATTTTAAGTAAAATATTTGTTATTTTAATTAAAAAATATTAATTTTTTCACATACATTCAATGTTATATTGTAATTCAGGGTTTGCATATTTTCTTATTTGATGTTTGACATGTTGGTGCCTAATTAAAGGATTTTTATCAAAAGTAAATAAATAAAAGCCATAATTGGCTGCCTATCTCGTGGTAATTTACCAGTTAATTAATGTGATCTGTTGCTCACAGCTAAGTCTTTTCCTCTGTGTTACAATATGAAGTTAGTTTTTCTTTTTCTGATAAATAATATAGAGTTAGTTACTCCAAAATATTGCATTGTATTTTGTCTGTATGTACAGATAAAGGCTCTTTTGAAGGAACGTTTAAATGGAAAGGCAACAGGGGGGTCAAATGAAAAGTCAGAATCCAGTGCTTCAGTAGAATTAAATTCTCGCAACTTTGATGAACTGGTTCTCAAAAGCAAAGAACTTTGGATCGTTGAATTTTTTGCACCTTGGTAAGTGCTGCCTTTGTTTCGAAAATAAATTGTGGATATCATTATCTATTACCTGACTGAATCTAAGGTATTTCTACTTTCAGATTTGTAGCTCTAATAACATCTACTGTCCTCTTTTATTTCTTAAAGGTGTGGGCATTGTAAAAAATTAGCTCCTGAGTGGAAGAAGGCGTCCAATAATTTAAAGGGGAAGGTTAAACTGGGTCATGTTGACTGTGACGCTGAGAAGGTAAACTTATATGTTACATCATCAATAAGAACTAGTAAAAAATCCCCCCTCTGGCCGTTGGCCAAATGATTACGGTCTGCCTTTAATTTTGTTTATTTACCAAGACTACCAATATTGGTTGTATTCTCAGTTTCTTAACCTTAATTTGAACTTCAAGGCAAGATGCTTACTTAATGAAGGTTATGTATGTCTTTCTACTAACGAGATTTCTTCCTTCCTCCTCTCCCGGCTCTTCTATTCGTTTGCTAATTTTATGCGACTCACGGACATGTCTTCTAATTGCTTAAGTAGTTTTATGAAGTGGAATTCACTTTTTGCATTAGTATACTAGATAACTCCCAAAGGATGAAGCAGATGCACTGTTTTCTCATCTAAAGCCCCAATAAACATGGTTTCATAGATACACACACACACAGGAGTGAGGAGTGTAAATGTATCTTATTCTTTAGTTTTTTTTTTTAATTAAATTATTTTCCTATCTTACTTCTGGATAAGACTCTTAAATGCAATCTTTTAGATTTTTTTATTCTCCTCTTCAAATTTTATTATTCTGATGGGATCGTTGTTACCAGTCTCTAATGAGCAGGTTCAATGTTCAAGGATTCCCAACTATCTTGGTATTTGGTGCTGATAAAGATAGCCCAATTCCTTATGAGGGTGCAAGAACTGCCTCAGCTATTGAATCATTTGCACTAGAGCAACTGGAAACAAATGTTGCTCCTCCGGAAGTGACGGAGCTAAATGGTCCAGTAAGTGTCTGCTCTCCTGCTAACTTTACTTGGTTGTAGATTAGTTTGAAAGATAGCTTATAAGATGATTAACGTAAGCCTTCTCTATAGGATGTTATGGAAGAGAGATGTGGTTCTGCTGCGATCTGTTTTGTTGCCTTCCTTCCTGACATTTTGGATTCCAAGGCTGAGGGGAGAAACAGATACCTTCAGCAATTATTATCAGTTGCAGAGAAGTTTAAAAGGAGCCCTTACAGGCAAGTAAAAAGATTTTTTTTTTTTTTTGGTAGCTTCCATCCTTCAATATCACTTTGTAACTTAGTCTCTTCCTATCTAAAATTGTATGTTAATTCCATCCATTTTGCAAATGCTTTGGAAACATATGTTTAAATACATGTTTGTTAATAAATTCTTAACATATTTTTTTCTTGAATTTATGCGTCTCCGACAGCTATGTCTGGGCAGCTGCAGGCAAGCAGCCGGATCTTGAGAAGCATGTGGGTGTTGGTGGGTATGGTTATCCAGCTTTAGTGGCCCTGAACCTTAAGAAAGGTGTTTATGCTCCGCTCAAGAGTGCCTTTGAACTTGACCAGATTATGTAAGTATGTTGTTCTAGTTTTATGCTAAATAGTTAACACTCCTCCTGAAATGAACAAGTGCTTGAATATTTACCAATTTGGTTTCAGAGAATTTGTCAAAGAAGCTGGACGTGGGGGCAAAGGTAATTTGCCCCTGGAAGGCACTCCTGCCATTGTGAAGACAGAACCATGGGATGGGAAAGATGGAGAAATAATTGAGGAGGATGAGTTTTCTCTTCAAGAACTCATGGGGGAAGATGGCTCGAGCAATGATGAATTATGATGAATCAGGAAGGAAACTATACAAGATTAGAGTTCAGGTCTCAACCGATTTTGAAGTTACAGGAAATGTTTCCCATGATTGGAAGACTACGCAGAGCAACGTGTATTTCTCATGATGATTGTGCTCACTGTTCTGTGTTTCCCTGTTCCGAGTTAAAGACTTGTCGATTAGTAACTCAACAGACTTGTCAATTTAGACTGTTATTACATGTGATATGGCACTATTAATATGTCAACTGTGTGCTCAACTGATTTATGATTTTTTAGGTAAAGCAACTAAACAATATATTAATTTGTGTCCTAGTTGTTTGACACATAATTGATGCCATCAATTAATGATGTCACGTAACATTTAATAGTCTTCGTGGACAGGATCATGGGATAGAATTGAAGCAAATTGTTTCTTTCACATATAATTGAAAAACTGACTTTCATGAATTAAAATGAGAACAAATTCATTAGTCGTGTAACAAAATAAAGATTAGTCGCCTATAATTTATTGGAACCTTAATTATTGACCTTTGTTTTGCATGCACACATAAATTGATCATTAAGAAAGGAATTTTTTATTTTCTTTTTTGGAAAATGTGTTCAGCTAATCTGGTGCAAAATTTTCACTTGGTCGTAGCAAAGGAATCAGCCCAAGGCCCAATATTCGTTATGATAATGCATTAAAAAAAACCAAAAACATAAACAAAAACAGAGGTGCAGGTACGTAACCTTGTGGTAAAGCTTTAAGTCTTGTTACAGCCCCATCCGGGATGATCCATAGGAAAATGAATACAACGATGGCCATATTTGTTTGTTTTCAGAAATTTCAGCCAATTCCCATATCATATTTCAAAAGAAATTGGATGAGATATAGATGGTCCCATTAATACGAGAGATCGTATGTATGTTTAAATTAAGTTATTTTGTATTTAAAATAATTTATAATTAAAATTTTATTGAGAACCTTTGAATATATATTTTTTAAAATTAATCAAAATCAAACATGTACTGAATAAATCGAAGAATAATGTTGTCTTTAAATTAAACAATTAAATACTATGTTTTAAAAACTGTAAAAAAAATAAATTAAAAATAGATTTATTTGTGTGACTAAAAGACTAATGTTCTTATATATTTATCAAAGTTCTGAAAATTGAACTTGGTCAGTGAATCCGGTCGAAATACTGATTTAAGGTTTAATGGTTCAACCGTAGTCGAATCGTGGTCGAACAAAAATATAATTAAATATATATTTATATATTATATATATATATATATACTAATAAAATAATTAAATACAGAGAGAATAAGATAAGTTTCTATCTAGTTTCTTTTTTTTTTCAAGTCTCAAAAACTTACAAATCCTTTAGTTAGAAGCCAATGAGAGCTCCCTGCCATTTTTTTTAAATAAATTATAGTACCTCACATGACACTCTTGACAGCAACTTTGGGATATCAAAGCTGAAGAAATGATAGGGGAAAAAGTAGGAGCTGGTATGGTCTGGCCATACCCCACACTGTACAATAGTCCATTCCCTTTTGGAGTGACCAACTATCCAAGATCTGTTCAGAAAAGGGAACACGGCAAAAAGGGAAAGGGGGCAACTTGGGAGAAGAAAGAGGGGGGTAGGAAAAAAGAGTAGGAGACCGAGAGAAAATAGAGGTACGCAGAACTTCTAAAGGGGAATTCGGTCAAGGGAAGAGAAGGGAAAAAACACAGAAGGAGAGAAATGGGGGGAAGAGGAAAAGAGGAAACGGGAGAGAAGGGAAAAAACACGGAAAGCTTGATTCGGACCGAGATGTCATTCGGATCCTAATCTTAATACAATCCAGTGCTCAATCAACTTGCTAATTTTCCAACAGCCAACAGGATCGGCAAGAGGGGCGTGATGATAAACCAGAAGAATTGACGAGTGAGCGTTGATCAGAGGTGAAAGTGAAAAGCGTGAGGAAGTCGATGGCATTGATCCATACGAGGGTCTCAATAGCGGTTGCATGAATACCTGACTCTGTAGCAGCCATCAAATCTAGTGCTGGTTTCCCTCAGCGACAAACGAAGGTGGCCACTGAGCCGAGCATCGTGCCTTTTGTTTTTTTTAAAATCCAAAACAAAATGACATCGTTTTGCTTACAGAAGTTTAAAAAAAAAATCAAAATCGGCAACCGTACGGACCGGTGCCGGTTTGACCGGTTCATCCAGTTTGGAACTGGTTCACCGATTTTTGACTTCACCGGTTCTGAGAGATCACCCAAACCGGTGAGGGGACCGGTTTCCGATCCGACCAGTTGAACCGGCCGGTCCGGTCTGGTTTTCAGAACATTGATATTTATATTAACTATTATAAAAATTGTATCATTAAATCATTTACTAATAAAATAGTGTATTAATAAACTTATTATTTAGTTAATACTTTTTAAACTCCCTTTCCCCACGAGATGGCATACAATATGAGAATATTTATAAATGTGTGACTTAGTGGTAAGTAAACTATAATTCTAGTAGAATGAGCTTTACTTACAACAACAATAATTTAATCTTGTTGAAAAATACTTTGTAGATAATAGCAACTTCATATGTCAAGCTTAGATCAATCTCACACTCAAGTGGTATAAAGATACCTCATAACAAAACCAAAAAAAACAAAAAAAAAGAGAATGAATATAAGTTTTTTTTTAATTTTTCTTCAATTTCTTTATTTGTTTTTATGATTTTAAATCATATAACCTAAAATTAATACGTGCCATTAAAAAAAGTTGACAACTCGATCCATTGTTTGACATAATTGAGTCCAAATTTTAATTTTGCACAAAATTGACCCTTTTTCTTAGCAATTGAGCTGCTAGAGCATTTTTAAGGTTCAACCTAAACTAATATAAGATTCAGTTGAATCGATTTTTAAAACACTGCCAATAACTGTCCCGTAGGCAATTAATTGTACAAGTGCAACCAAATGTAATAGTTGCAATATAAGATAGTAGCCCTAATTGGAAAGAGAAAGGATGCTTGCACATAATTTTCCCTTACATATGACTTATGTTGACCAATGATGTTGAGAAAGAAAAGAAAAATAGGAAGGAAGAAAAAAGAATAATGATTAGTTGAATATGAGGAAAGTGAAAAAATGAGTTTGTGTATATGACATTAACCAATTTTAAGACACTTGAATCCATAGCTTGAATCTTGCACTGAATAGAAAGAATGCTACTTGCACAATTTGAGCCACAACTGTTTATGCATCAGCATCTAAAAGTAGTCTCACTTATCCCTGCCTTGGGGAAATAGAATTACACGTATAAATCTACCATTAAGTTCATATCTTAGACTTGGTGCTTCCTATTAATGCAAGGCAAATTAGGATTCTCTATAACTTAACCTAGGCTACTGATGATGTCTGCAATAACCCCCTCCCCATGTTTTCTTTTTAAAAAAAAAAAGACTAAATAACTTCTAAGCATAGATTTAAGTCAACAAAATCTTCATGTAGAAGCCCCCTTATCAGAATTATTATCAGTACGCGAAGCTGCTTCAAAGCTGCACTTAATTTCTGCTAGCTGTAATATTTGGAGTGACAACTCAAATTCACATGCCTTTGCCTTGGAGGGATCATCATCTGAATTTTAATCTTCTCCCGTATTTTCTTTTGGATTTATAAATTCCTTTCTGAATTTTGTAGGAAGTTAATGAATCCTAAAAGCTCGCATTTTCTATCCTCCATAAACAATCTTTTCTTAGAGGAGAGTCTGTAAATATGGCTTTGATGAAATCTTGCACCTGCAAAAAGGTCACCAACTGATATGTAAGAAACAGCAAATGGTGAAAATGAATGTGAAGAAAAAGCTCATCCAATATTTTTAATCTTACAAAACAGTAGAGGAAATGGAACTTATATTTTTTATAGGATAAATACCGGTTAATCATAACCAAATAACCCACCCATGTAATCAGTTCTTTTTCATCTAGTACTATAAATTTGGCACCCACAAAAGCACATTTTGTTTTTGAAATAAAGGAGTACTTGATTTGGAAATGAAAAAAAAATTTCAAATAATCTAAAGGAAAAAGAGGAAAAGAAAGGGGAATAATGGGTCCCATTGCAAGCATATATAGTGAAGCTTTGGAGAAACAAAAGGATGGAGGTAAAAAATTTTATTTGGAACCTAAACCTTCATTCAGCCTTCTATATTTAGACAATCTTAAAGGTAGAAGGTTGAAATTTTAGTTTAAAATAATTAGAACATCCAAAGGATAGTTTGAAAGAGAAAGGCTGAATGAAGACTACCTTCGGATTCATTTGTTAATGGAAGAAATATTTTAGTATAACTCAGATCATTGACTGATGGAAGCATTGATAGAAAATCACAATCTCACAGCAAATGTTCCAAAACAAAAACAAAATGGAGATGAGGGGAATAAAATATAATGTCTCAAGAAATAAAGTCATCAATAATCATAAAATACCTCAGTTATCGTAAAGCCACAAGAGAGTAATTCTTTATTCTCCCAAGATGCTGTAATGGATTTTAAAGGCATATCTAATAATTCTGAGGCACATGAAAGATGAAGAGATTAGTTTTCACCAGATGAGTAAATGATAATCCAACTATCAGCTTCCAAAGAAACTATTAAGTATAACATGCCTGATAGTTTGCGGATTTTACGTAAAGATGGGATAAGATCATCAAGAGACCCTGCAGAGAACTCATGTGAATTCTGATGCCCAGCGGCCAGGGACTCAAATAAAGATGACAGGTTTTCCAGCATCAAATGAATAAGTCTTTGCAGCTGGAAATATGAGTGGAGTGTATTAGACCAACTTCTAAAACACAAGAATGGCACAGTTACAACTTACAAGCATTAATTATGTTGACTTATGGTATAGACTCTACCTGTAAAGTCTCCTCTGCTGCTATGTCATCTAAGAGAAGTATATCTCTTGCAATTCTTGAGAAAACTGACTCTAACACTGTACACATGCTTTTCCTGTAAGTTGAAGGCCGCAGAAGTGGCTCCCATATGATATGTACTTTTTCCAGAATGAAGACAACCTGATCAAGCATACTCAGCTTCATGTCATTTGTGAAACCAAAAAGACATCAACTAATATAAGTAACCTACTGTAACACATCCCCCACCCTGAAGCTTCCATGTGGAAAAAAAGGAACAAAGGTAAGAAGTGATAAAAAAAACTATGGGATAAGCAATAGTAATGTACACATGTGATACTAACAAGAAAGTTACCTGGTCTATGCTGAATTTTGCTGACTCAAATTGTTGCATCTGATGAGTATTCTGAAATCCATCAGCACCATCTATTGCCTATAAAACAATGGGCAAAATATGGGAAAATACCAGGTTAGTAAGGAATAGAGTAAACCATAATATATAGTGATATGATATCATACCAATGATGCATGCATTTATCAAGGCAGTACCTCCTTCAAGTTATAAATAACAAGGTGAACTTGTCTCTGCAGTATTTCTTCTGCCAAAAGCTGAAATCTTGGTGCCAAATCAACAAACACAGCATGCTCCTTCATGGAACTTGGAAAGTCTGTCCGATACTGAGAAAACAGCATTCAAATGCATAAGCACATATAATAAACGACGTTTACAATGAATGTTTGCCTTGACTTGCTCATTTGATAAAATAAAAGATCAAATTGAACCCAGTAATTTGACTTAAGAAAATGCTACAATCTAACATTAAAATGATACATGATAAAGATGACACCAGAAATTAAAAAAAAAAAATTGAATCTTTTTTGGTAAAAAAATTTAGTAAAATATTTAAATATTGTGAATATACTTCATTCTTACTTATTCAAGTATGTATACCTCAAATGCAAACCCAAGTATCTCTTGGGAGAGATAAAGACAGTCATTATGCATCAGAACAGCTACTTGATTGATGCCATCAAGCTGCCTCTCTAGCTTCACAAGTCAAGAACAGAAGTTATTACTGTACGCTCAATGGTTTCACACAGACAAATCAACACTTATATACTGAAGTAACCAGATGTGCAAACAGAGAGTTGGGAGAAGAAAAATAGACACGGCATTTAATGCGGTTCCACCTACAACGAATTATAGGCCTACGTCCACGAGTGAAACAAAGAGAAAATTCACTGTGATCAATGAAGATTACAGGGAGTAGCCACTCAACACTCAAACCCTAATTCTAATACACCTGAATCCTCACTGTTACTGAGATTGGATACACCGCTACACCCTACAAACTAACTACAGATTTTACAATATATATATATATGATTTTAGCTCTCCAAGTTCCAAAGAAAAGCATCATCATCAATCGCAAGACATATAAGAAGACAAATTCTCCATATAATTTAAGTATTGGACATCATTCATAGCTCATCTGAGCCAAAGGCCAGGAAAGGTATAAGTAGTAGTGCAAAGGACATCATTCTAGAATAAATAACATTGACGTTGGCTCTAAACTTGTAATACATCATTAAATTTAGCCTATGAAATCAATCCCTGACGATATAAATACTAAAAAGTAGAATCAAGGCTTTTCCAGTATGCCACTGCCTTACATGGACTGACCTTGACAGGGACAACAACTTCATAAAGAAGTATAGCATCTCTAGCTACGTGATAAAATTCCAAAGCAACTCTTGTAGATGACAGGCAAACATCCTGCACAAATTGTCATCTATAAAGATCAATCTCATTATTATATAAAAATGATTGTAAGTCAATCAACTGAAAATTTTTACAAGAATGTTAATTTAATTAAGAGTAAGAAAGAGTATGGTACAAGAATCAAACCAAGACTGCCAAATGATTATCATTACAGTATTAGAGACGTGAAAATATTAAGTTTCAGAGCTAACTTCTCACTTCAAGTGTTAGAAGTCACTTTATGATGCTACACTACAAAGTCACAACATCCTTCCAGATT
This sequence comes from Castanospermum australe, assembly GCA_019955255.1. Lineage (NCBI taxonomy): Eukaryota > Viridiplantae > Streptophyta > Magnoliopsida > Fabales > Fabaceae > Castanospermum > Castanospermum australe. The sequence goes on along the minus strand of NSJW01000625.1, from coordinate 106,979 downwards.
TTTAATCCATGTGAATATAATCTTAAAAGAGTATTTTTCTTCGAATAACATTTACTAACAAATGTTCAGCTTCAAGTGTTATAATAATCATATATGTCAATCATAAATTCTGTCATTGTCAATCTAGAAGTTCTCTTCACTTCCTATACCTTTTAAGTGAATATTTATTAACAAATGTTCAACTTCAAGTGTTACAATAATGAGGTAAAGACTGAATCTAAAAGCACATGTTCATAATAACCTAATATGTCAATCAAAATCATGTCATTATCAATTTAGAACTAAAAACATTTTGATGTTCTCCTCTCATTACTTTCAGTAACTTCAACCTCAAAAGTGCAATCCATCCTAAACATAGATCCAAATAATGGCAGATATAATCTAAATCTAGCCATTGACACCCAGTGATAAATAGCAAGGAATTATCTATGGTCAAATTCTCATTCCTTCAGAATTGTTCTAGGTCCTACGTTGCGTTTCATGCCACAGGAAACACACTATAAACCTCGGATTAAAGTAATTGGTTAGAGATATTTGACTAAAATCTAATTGTGAATGATAATATTCTGTCGTCACTCTTAACTCTGCAGTTCACAAGGCTTTTGGCATATAATGGATGTGAATGTCTCTGTGACCACCATTTAAAGACCTCCACTCCACAAGTTAGAATCTGAGTAAAAGCAAGGTTATTCCTCACATTTTCCCTTCAATTAAGCAGCTGCATGCCAACAGTAGCAGCTATTACAGTTAGACCATATTAAGAATGTCCTCTATAGGAAATGACTGGATCACGATTGGGTGCAGTGAAAACCAGTATAAATCAAGTGATTAAAACAGCAAATGCATATTAAAGAAAGCACTGAGATTGTATTCAAATGAAATAAGCTGCATGGAGTCACTTGTAAAAGATTCACTATTCAGATTTGTATACCTGCAGTGTCTGATGAACTAGCTCCATCAATTGTTTGGCTGCTTTGGATACCAAACACCTCTCTGATAAAAAAAGTAAATCAACCACATGACTAGATGACAGCATAGAAGTTCCATCATTCTTCCAAATAGAACCATCCCTTGTATAATCCTGGGCGACATTCATTGTCAATAATTACAAGATAATGATAGCAACAGAAGGATTTACCCAGTGTGGAAAACTAACTTGGGGAATGGCAAAGTCACATTCTAGCAGCAGATTTCTAGCCTTTGCCAAGATCTCAGTCTTTTTCTTGAAAGCAAAGTGAACCTCAACATTTTCGGCAAAATTACTCAGCCTATTATCCTTGTCATCAGATGCTGAAATGAACGTGAGCTCTTTTAAAGCCATCTCAAACTCAGATGTACATTTGATGATCTTCTGAAAGTCGGGAAGTTTTGATGCATCTGTGGGGACAACCTGAAACCAGAAATCTTGAGTGACTTTTTATCTGCAAACTTTAAATGGTCACTTTCTCTCTGGCTTTAGATACTGCGACTAAACACCAGGTAATTGTCTTAGATCATAATAAAGCCAAGGATTTGACAAATCTGTCAAGATCTTATTTTTGTTGGTTGGGATGGCAGACATCATATTAGCTTGCATATTATAAGGCAACAGCAGCAATCAATCCAATTTCAACTAAAATCAATGAAGATATTTTTATGAATGCATATTCTTAGACTTGTTTCAAAGCATAGCATGCCATACGCAGTCTTAGTTCAATCAAGTTTCTCATGGTGCAGAGCTTCAAGGCAAACCTTTGAAAGAAAGCTAGATATTATTAGCTCTGATATCCTAGGCCATGACAACCGTCCAAAACACCGGATCCAAGTAGCATTCTGGAAGCAAATACTTCTGTAAATAAATTTGACAAACAGCACAATCCCCGAATAGATAAACTCCCCATCCAAATATTCAATCTGCAAAATGAAACTTGGATATTTAGGAACAACAATAGCAGTTAAATGACAATGCTTGCCAGTTTATTCAAAAAAATCATAACTAAAAAATGAAGACTAGAAAAGCAAGCACCTCTCCCACTGTGCTTCTGTCATGAAACAGCAAAGCATGGGCAATTTAAATTCTAAGACCTAAACACTTAACATTCACCTTACTATCTGGTGATGGTACTATCTTCAGTATAGCTGAGTCTTGATTCAATTCCTCTAGAAATGAAAGAGGTCGTCCACAATTTACAAATGGAGTGATAACATACTTGATCATCAAATCAGCAACTTTAGCAAGTCCATATTCTAGAATGCCAACCACCTAAAAAATGCCTTAAATTAGAGGAAGAACAAATTCAAACAACTGAGGTCATCAATTTTTAAATTTACAACACCTCAACAGGAATAGAATTGAAAGCTTCAAAGAGAAAGCATAACAATGAGATGGATTAACTTACGTCCATTGCCTCCAAAACTGTTTGTAACAGAATCCCATTAATATTATCAACTTCTAAACAGTACTTGACTTCAACTCGATTGGAGTCCCTGTCAAATCGCACAGCCTTTTCCACAAGCTTCACTAGGACCTCTTGAATCTACAAACCCAAATCGAATTCCTCTAAAAACAATCACAAACTCAATAAAAATCACAATTATTCTTACCAAAAGAAAAATTACAAATTATTCAATCATCATTAGTATGGCACAAATCATATGAATTGGTTATATTGTTAAATATGTTCACGAAAATATAATTCAACCATAGTCAATTAAGCAAAGATTAGTTGATTGTCTGGAAAAAAATGCATTAAGAGTTTCCTCCACAGTTTATTATCACATTATTATACTTAGCTGAAATTTTTTCCAAGTAAAATATACTTGGCCGAATTCAAGCCTTATAAAAGCTTTCACATGAACTCTCAGAGAAAGAACAGCCATACACACACAAGAAAGAAAGAAAAGGTAACCGTCAGGGTACTGAGCATTTTGTTTCCAGATAACTCAGTACTTAGTCTCTGTTCCGTAGAAAGGCAGAATGAAAAATATGCAATGTAAAGAGCCAATCATCTTGTCTTTGTTCATTGAACATTTTCACGCATCACCCCTTATTTCCATTCCTTCCATCTCTCCAAACAAATTCTCGGCATCTCCTTTAATCTATCCAATAAATATCCCTCAGACAATTTTATTTTTAAGCAAGTTCTCCTTTAGACAGCCCTAATATTTGATGCTGACGATGATTTTAACTGGAGGTAATTAAATTGAAGTTTTTTTTTTTTTTCAAATAGTAGTACTTTTATCCTGATTGATTCCAAGATATGACAGTACAAAATAACAATTGTCCAATATAATTTCTCCGGGATTGCTTATTCAAATTATTACCCATACCTATTCAGCTTCCCCATTTCAGAAGGCTTCAATTCTTATATCTTTATTCAATGCATCTAATTCATGTATAAATTTAGTGCATCAAACCTCAGAAACTGCTATAGAATAAACTCCCTTCTCCTCAATTGTCTCAGACCCAAAACTATAAACCATACTTTGAAAGGAAAAATTTTTTTTTTAAAAAAAGTTGAGTACCTCTTCAAAGCACTGAGACCACTCCTTCCTCAACAATCCATACACCAATGGCTCTCTGTCATCAATCCCATCATTATTATCAGTAAACCTCAATGCTACCTTCAAGTCCTTCAACCCCTCCGCAGCAAATTGGAGCCTGCCATTCCTCAACCCTTCCCTCAGACTCTTCAACCTCTCGTTCGCTCCCACAATGGTCCTCACCAAACCCAATAGTTCCCTCTTCACCTTCAACTCCTCCCTCTTCGCCTTCATCTCCTCCAGCACATCGCGTATCTCGGCGTCGATCGGACGGTCAGAGATCAAGCGGAGGATGGCGGAGACGTCGTCGGAGATGCAGTGGGTCTGCGAAACGGCGTCGTTGCAGAGGGTGAAGAGATTGGCGAAGTCGTCATGGTGGGAGAGGAGATAAGACTGAACCTGGGATTTGATCTGGAGAGAATGGGACTCGAGGCGCTGGATGAGGAGGCGGAGATCGGGTGCGGAGAGAGGGGAAGTGGGGTCGGAGAGGTCTTGGGCGGAGAGCAGATCTCGGACGTTGATGGTGTCGAAGAGAGAGTCCATCCAGCACGATCAGACAGTGGCGACGGCGGCTGAGCAGCGTAGGACGGAGGGTGTATGGCGGAGATAGCTAACGTGCACCGGCAGTGTTGTCGGAGTGGTGGTGCGTTTGGACTCGATGGACTTGTAAGTTTTGAAGCTTGGTCCACCCCAAAACGACATTAGTTGAGCGAGTATTTATGTATCTTTCCCTGCTAGTAATAACAAATTCCGGTCTATTATAATTTTTATTATTTATTGTGATTCTTATTAAATTAATTTTGATTTTATTTTTTTAAATATTATTTATTTATTTTTTTATCAAACATTAATTTATTATTATTCTTATATTTATACATACATATATATATATATATATATATATATATATATATATATATATATATATATATAATAATTTAAAAAAATTATAGAAAAATCATATGAAAAAATAAATAATTATTAAGAATTTTTTAAATATACAAACAATTAATTCCAATATTCTTTGCAGTACATATCTCTTTTGAGAATTAATTCTAATAATATTTATATTTTTTTCTATCAATTTGATTTTTAATCAATTTTTTTATACAAAACAATAAGCTACCTGTTTTTTATTAATAAAAGATAATATAAAAAATTATTTAAAAAAAATAAATAAAAAAGAGATATCATAAAAGAGGATTAATTAAATAATTAATATTTTATTAATACTAAAAAATAATTTTATTTTTAAAATTTAAAAAAATAATAAATAATAAATTTAAATAAATATGAAAGTGGTGTTTAAGTATAACAAAAGAAGAAAAGTATTTAAAACAAAATTAGTATGATAAGAACTAAAAATGAGAATAGGCAAAATAGTTAGTCAACCTAACTTTATTTTTTTATAAAACAAATTAAGTTAAGATTTTTTAAAAATATATTTAATTAAAAGGTTAAGTTTTAAATTTTAAAAAATAATTTTTTAAATTTGACAAGTCGAGTTATTATTATTATTATTATTATTTTTAAATATAATTTTATCATTGTATTAAATTTATATTTTATTAATTTAAAATCATAAATTTATTAAATTTATTGACTTATTTAAAAATTTTAATGTAAGATAAACTTTTACATCAAGTTAGACTTTTAAAAAAATTAAGTTTAAAAAAAATCATTTTAAATAACAGACGAAATTCAAACTGTGTTTAAAAAAATAAGAGGCCCATTTAAAATAAAACCTAACTTGGCCCGCTTCCATGCATAATAAAAATTAACTTCCCACTAAACCCTATTTGGTTCCACCAAACCCAAGTTTTGCCTTCAGTCTCCATGGCCACCTTCTTTTCTCAATGTCCTCCAACACCAGCAGCAGTTGCAGAGAGTGAGACCCAGGAACCCAGTTCCTGGGAACTCCAGTAATGGCTTCTTTCATTCTATTGCTTCAAACTCTCAAGTGTCTTCCGCTAAGGAGAGCTCATTGCTCAACCCAAAATCCATGAAGAAATCAAAAGCGCATCAATACCTCCACACCCAATTCCTTCTGTGCTTTATACCTATTTTCCATTCTCATATCTCTGATGTGCAAAAGGGTATTCTTCAAATGCTCTGAAATGATTGCCCAGTTCAATCAAAATCTCCTCCTCCTTTTCTTCCCCGCTAACCCTCAAATGCCCATTGCAGCACCAAACCCGTTTTCTGTCTTTCTCAAAATCCGATGCTTCCGCACTTCTACTTCTATAGCTGCCCATATTCCTAAAGTTTCTGAGGTGGATTCTATTCAGTCATCCAATTTTGCGAGTCGGGTATCTCGGGTTGCGAGGACTGAAGCGCAGTATGTGCTGCTCGATTACCTGCATGCTACCCGGGGCTACAGCTTCATGGACGCTGAGTACATCAGCAAGAACTCGCCACATTTCCTTCAAAGCTTGGTGTCCAGGTTCGATGCCCAGGATGATGTTGCTCGATCATTGAGGAAGTTCCTCAGGTACCACCCCATTAACGAGTTTGAACCTTTTTTTGAGAGTTTGGGGATAAGCCCATCTGAGTTACCTATGTTTCTCCCCCGCGGGATAATGTTTTTGATTGATGATTATGCGTTGCTCGACAATTTTCATGCTTTAAGTAATTATGGAATTCCGCGAAGTAGAATGGGGAAAATTTATAAGCAAGCAAAAGAGATTTTTGGGTATCCTAGTGGGTTGTTGTCATCCAAATTTCAAGCTTATGAAAATTTGGGGTTGAGTAAATCGACAGTCATCAAGCTCATCACTTGTTGCCCTTCACTTTTGATTGGTGAGATAAACAGTGAGTTTTCCATGGCTCTTGATCGGTTGAAAAATATTGGGATTGAAAATGATTGGATTGGGAATTACTTGTCTTGTTCAAGAACATATAACTGGAAAAGAATGCTCGATACTATGCAGTTTCTTCATAAAGTGGGTTATTCTGAGAAACAGATGCACGATTTGTTTAAGGCAAATCCTACATTATTATTGGAAGATTCTGGGAAGACGGTCTATATATTCTTTAGTCGGTCACTTAAGTTGGGTCTCAAGATGAATGTGATTTATTCTTCTTTTATAGAATATCCCCATATCTTGTCAAATAAGTGTGCAAAAAATCTTTTGAGAGTGGTTGATTTCTTGTATAATATTGGAATGGGAACGGATGACATTGCATGCATTTTGTCTAACCACATGCATCTCCTGAGTTCACATCCCTTGAAAGGACCTAAAACTGTTTGTTGGGAGCTAAAAGTTGAAAAAGCTGATTTATGCCAAATCATAAAGGATGATCCACTGAAGTTGATTAGTTTGGCTTCAAAACTGGAACAGAAGAGTGCTGAACAACTCTCTCCTCACGAGCCAAGGAAACATTTGGAAAAAACAACATTCTTGCTGAAACTGGGGTATGCGGAGAACTCAGAGGAGATGGCAAAAGCATTAAAAAGGTTCCGAGGAAGAGGTGATCAATTACAGGAGAGGTTTGATTGCCTGGTAGAAGCTGGATTGGACTATAACATTGTGATCAAAATGATAAAACAAGCTCCTATGATTCTAAACCAGAGCAAAGTTGTAATTGAAAAGAAGATTGATTGCTTAAGAAACATTTTAGGTTATCCATTAGAATGTGTAGTGGGATTCCCAACATACTTATGTTATGATTTGGAGAGAATTATTCAAAGATTTTCAATGTATTCATGGTTGAAGGAGAGGAATGCGGCAAATCCTATGTTGACCTTCAGCACCATCCTTGCATGCTCTGAAGAACGGTTTGTAAAATACTTTGTAAATGTGCATCCTGAAGGTCCAACCATCTGGAAACATCTAAAGAGTTTATCACATAAAGATAAGAACTAAACCTTTCTTTTTATTTTTTATTTTTGGAAAAAGTTAAGAGGGAGGGGAGGCTACCCATTCCAAGGCCTCCTTATTTTATATTCAAGTTTTGTTAAGATATCTATTATCTTATCTTAATATATGCTTTGCTGAAACATTTTAGCCAAAATGCCTTGCAAATGAATAGGCTTTCAGTTTGTTGCACACTGAATTTCTATCTATATAAAATCTTTTAATTCTCTCAACTCTTAAAATTTTTTGATTCCTTGTAGATGTCTGCATAGACTGAGGTCATAGAAGTAGTGGAAGCAAGTACCTAGGTGCATACAATTATATGTGTTCTGCTATGAATTATTTTTTTCTTTATTTTGGACAAGTAATAACCATTAAACAAATCCCAATATAGAGGGCACCCATTGACATTACATGATGTCTGATAAATCTAGTCAGGGATATAGAAACTTCTCCTTTAATTGCATTGTTTTCATGGTTGTTGAGGTGAGCTCTTTCAGGGAAGGCTCCTCCTTTTCCCATCTGTTTTATGGGTGTCTTTCAAATACCTATACGTACACAAATTCTGACTCAGAAAGTCTCTACTATTAATTAATTATGGAAAACAAGCTGCATAAATGATGAAATCAACAACCAAAATGAAAAAAGAATGAAATCATAAAAGAGGATAAGCTTTAATATCTTTAGTGAGAGAATCTTTTGACACAGATGATGTAAATAGAAAGTTTCTTCTCAAAATAATGCAACCCTTTCTATTTATATATCTTTGGTTATTTAGAGTTAGTTTATTGACAGAACCTTGTGATCACCCTATGCTCCGTGTTTGTATGTTTTGTATAAGTTGCTCCTTGATATGATTTCTTCTGACAAAAATTATTCCTTTGGTCTAAAATGTGATGCAGTAAATCAATATTTTTAGTTCTTTAAGTTTCTGGTATGACTAAAAAAAATTCTGGTATGTAGACTATAATTGTATGGAAAATAGAAAAATTATATTGCAATGCTTGTTTGCAGTCCAAGCACAAGGCATACAAAGGTGCCACCCCTTTGTCTCACCTCAGCTAAGTTGCCTTTGAATTTTGATAAGCCACCGCAAAGCACATGCCTTCTTGGGGGCTTTTTCATTCTCTTAGGGAGGGATTGAAAGAAGGAAGACACTGTCAATGTCAAGGCTTCGTCCAAGCTCTGCTGAAAAAAACAGAATTCTTGGAAGCAAACCAGCAACTCTAGCTTGCCAGGGGCATCCCAAGCCGTTTTTCTTATTCTTTTGAAGCCTTTCCTTCTGCTTTTTTTCTTCTGCTACCTTTCCATTCCTCTTGTTCTGCTCGGATCCTCCCCTGTTTTCCCTCTTCTTATTCTTCTGTTTTCTTCTCCTCCTTCATGTTTTCTGATTGTTTCTGAACGCTAATCAAAGTATATCCCACAAGTCATCAATGCTTTTTCACTACTTGATGCTGTAGTAATTATCTACTGCTAAAATTTAGAATACTTGAATTGACCGTTTTCATTAGGATTTTCTTTTAATCCTCCGTAACTTGCAAAATAATTCGCTCATGTGCCATGCTATGTTCTGTTTTAACTTCTCTGGGCTATTTTGTTATTTTAATTGACTTGCAACAAGTTTGGTATAGCGTGCTTTGCTTTGAGCCTCAAGGCATGCCAACATGTCCTTTGTACTTTAAAGCCTTTACGCTACTATAATGTCTAGCAGTTTCCTATTTTATTTTTCAATAGAAAACGCACAAATTGACTTAATTAGTTCGGTATTGCCGGTACTTATCAAAGTTGTTTTTTATATCAAAATAAACATGGCAATGACAGGTGCTTGTGATTTTCAGGAAATGTTTGTGTACCATTGTGTTTGAAGAGCAATTGCATTTCAAAAGCAAGTCAGGAGAAAAGCTAGAAACGCTGAGTAATTGATATACTTCTGATGAATGGTTTGTTTTTTTTTTTTTTTATCAGGGGAATTTGGGGGGATGAGATTTGATCCCACCGGATTCGATCCTGGGTGTGGTGGCTTTCAAAGCATTAACTTTGTCGTTTCAACACTGGCCCGAACCGCTGATGAATGGTTAATCCCGTTATTCTTCAACTAGATCTGTAATAGGGCAGATACAATGGAAAGAAACACACAGGAAAACCTGATCCTGTAAAGTAGACTGCTTGAAAAGTACACTCATTAATACTATAAAAACAAACTGATTAAGAGTTTTATTTGTAATTATCAGCACATTTTATGGTGAATGTGCTGCATTAAGTATTAACATCTACATAGTATAAACATCTGAACCTAATCATACATAATAAGCCCCAAAACGAACGACAAAATCACATTCACAATATAGGCGAGCATGAGTGATGATGAGATTACATTACATATATAAAATTTTAAACGTAGTTATTTAATGTAAAAATTGAGCCAAAACGTTCTTCATCACGTAGTTTCCAATGATGCCATTCGTTTTCTCTGTTGGATGGAAAGAGTCCCAAAATACATATTTGGAAGCATCTGTGCAACTGAACATGTTGCCCCTGCGGCATGCATATCCCATCTCGAACATTCCAGTACCACAACAAGCCACTGCGGTCGATTCGAACCCTGCAGAGAAAAATGATTTTAATTAACATGCTTAACAATTTCTTTTAGGAAAAATGGTAATAGAAGAACATTGTCATTATTATTATTACTGCCGCTGTTGTTTATGTTAAAGATATAAAGCACTACAAAATTTAAATGTACAAAATTCGAATTTTTTTAATATGTTTTCTGTACATATTAATATTGTAACTGCATTTGAATATTCATGTGACATGCTCCATACGATATTTGTAAACTTTTGAATACAATATTCAAAGTAAAAATGAATATGGTGTAAATTTAAAGTAGGATAATAAGATCTGCACATAACGAGCCTAAAATATAATCACTTATCTTGTCCATTTTATTGTGTGTGTCCCACATGCATTAGTGTGAACTTTTTGTTTGGTTAAACATGTATGTTTATAATTGCTTGTAATAAGTCGTAACGTACCAAATAGGGCAGGTCTTCTTATGATATACAGCAGAATGTAGTAGGGATTTGAGAACACCAATTTGATCCCAGGGAGCTTCTTGTTGAGTTTAATGGCCAAATTCTTGAGCTTATCGTTGAACTCCAAAGCAACGGTGTTGTAGTTGGCCACACAGTCATTTCCCCCAACAACATTTGTGGTTCTCTCCAGTGGCAAGCACCCCATAGGGGGCAACCCTCCCAGGGATATCTTGCGAGCGCCGAGACCATAGAGCTCCCCGATGAAGCTCTCTGCAATCCCAGCCACAAAACTCTGGTACTGCTGGGGCGTGTACTCAGATGCGCGGCCACCAGGCATCGCGTAGTAGTTCTCGAGGAAGTCGTTGGTTCCGATACTAATCATGTATAGTGCTTCGGCTATGATCTCGTTTGCCCCACTTTCTCCAAGGTAGGCTCTCAGCTTCGTCTGGTACCCTTTGTAGTACTCCAGCTGCCTCCACAGTGGTATCACAGACTGCATCCAGAATTACAGTAAAATTGTTTCAGGTTTGTGCGTGTTGAAGGCATGGGTTTGATTAGCAGCCCATGTTCAATGATCTCATCCAAAAGGGAAAGGATTTTACACTGTATATCTCACTGTGACGATAATGAGGGCATTCATTATGTAAAAAGATGATGAATGCTATTCCACCGGTATATTTGGACGGAGAAATATAAAAACATAAGGAGGAGAGAAATGATTTTACCTTTCTAAATTAAAAAAAATTATAAAATACTTATAAAAATAAATAGAAGAAAATTTAAAGGTTATATCTTTCTTTTTTCAAAAAAATACAAAAAATCTCTTCAACTATGCTTCATTTTTAATTAAATTTTTTAAACCTACTAAATCGTTTATATTTAATTTCTTATAAAAAAATTTGTCCATACATAAGGGTTTAAAATAAAAACTTTTAACCCAACGGTGGTTGGACCAAGTGGTAAGCGGCTTGCAATTTTTTAGAGATGAACAAAGTTTGAATCTTATTGGAGTCACCACCTTGGGAAGGGGAGAAAACTTTTACGTTTTAATCTCCATAGTGGTAGCACACTTTCTTATTATTTCTTTTAAAAAAAAATTAAAAAGTTTTTTTTAAATAAAAATTTTTAAATAAAGGAAATATTTATTTATTCATTCTTTTTTTATTTTTTATTTTCATACTTTTTCATCTTAACATATTTTAAAGAGAACATATGTTTTTTTTAATGGCTAAAGCATATGGCTTCACCTCCGAATGAATTTTAATAGTTACTCTTTGCTTTGCTGATATGTCTGGGTCTGTATACCCCTTGTAATTTCTGATTTGTAATTTCTGTGTTTTTTTTGGGCTTTTGCCCCCTTACTTCATAAAAAAAATTAATTTCAAATTTATAAAAATAATTTTTTTTATAAAAAAAGGAAGTTTTGGAAGTTTGAATTCCAATTTTGACTCATTTTTTAATTAAAGACAAATAAAATATTCAAATTTTTGAAAAAGTACGTACCAGAGATGATGTGGGGAGATGTTCTTTTTCATAAAACAACAATGTGATTTAAAAAAAATGGAATTTTAGAACAGCATGGAGGCCTAAATTTAACATAGAAAAAGAGATTAATGAAAAAGTAAAAAACCACTTCCTCTACAAGTCATGAAATACCAGCACATCTGAAGTTGCGTTGTCATAACCAGTTGCAGCAGACGCAAAAGTGACCCCAGTAGCAAAATCTGAAATGTTGTACTTAGGATCCAAGTAGGCAGGCACATACTTCTTGATGCCGAAAGCCTCTGATATGAAGTCCGTCGGTATTCGCCCATTGCTGAACCTTCCGGTTGCTTTCCCACCTTCAAAGTCACGCCCATATGGTTTGAAATTGCTCCGGGCAATCGTCGGGATGTAGTTGTTGTTCCCGGCGTCGACGGAGGAGTCGCCGAAGACGATGATCGCCGGAACCTTTGCTCTGGTCTCGGTCGCCATCTGAAGCAAAAGGATGCACAACAAAATGTGGGTGCATGATGCCATTTTCTTTCTTTGCCCTTCCATTGTGGTGTGGGATCAGGAATGCAGGGTAACTTGAGTGATCTAAAGGGGGTGAACTTGTGATACAATAAATATTGTTTTGGGATATTAATGCGAACTTTGATCTTTGGAAGTTTGTCTGAAGAAGTTGTTGGAAACCATAATTGCAAAGGCAAGAGCACTGTGCTTGTAGATGGGATGACCATTCAAGCTTTTTTGAGGTGCAAATGCAAGTTTAGTTTTTTTTTTTTTAAATGGCGTTACTCAAAATTTTCAATTTATAATTTCTTACAAATTATTAAAATTCCTTATCACTAGCCCACTAACTTTAAAAGTTTAGATTATTATGGCTATATATGGTGAGTGAGAATGACCAGGAAGATAGTTTAGCAAAAAAGGGTCTTGATGGGGAGAGGGCAGTGAGTGTACTCTGGGTTTTAGACTTGAAATATATATCTAATGGATCGGATAAAGAAAATTTAGAGAGCAAAGGTGAGGAGAGTAGATAAATGTTATCCATTTACATTTATCAAGAATTAAATCCTAAATATGATACTTAAGAAATTCAAATCAATTTTGCTTGAACCAACATAATAAATAAATGTTATCTAATATACCTCTAATGGCGAATATCCAACAATGGAGGACCACCCCCACACTTTATGTACTCCAAACGGAAGGAGCTACATTTATAGTGGACTTGGCAATAGTGGTGGAATAACCAGAAGCTAATATATTTTTTTTTGTGTGTTATGCTTGTTCTGTGATAGTGTGTGGAACATCAAGTTGTAATCAGTGTCTGTCTCTAATAATGAGTTACTAATCCATTGCCTCGTTTGTGTTCGTTTTAGTATTGTATTGGCGATAATAAGACACTTTTGTCCAGCAATATTTAATTAACATATGTAACAAAAATACTCTTAGCGCTTCTTGCGTCCATAAAATGAAAATGTACTTTCTCTCATTTTAAAACAAGGCTTTCATCTCGCATGGCTACTAAGTGATAAAATAAAAAAAGATGCATGGGCTCCTTTCTTTTTTTCTTTTTCGATAAGGAAGAAAAGAGAGAATAATACTTACACATATACATGTTAAATAAAGTAAGAGAAGGAAGTTTTATTTTATTCGAGTTGAAGTAATGCAACTTAGAAATATATATATATTTCTTCATCTATGCATCATTTTTAAACTTTAAAGTCTTGTAAGACATTCTTATATATATTTGAAAGTAATTCAAATGGAGTGATTAACATGGTACACATATAATATAATTAAGTTCAGATAAAAGAATTTATTTTGATGTTTCAATTATGTATCACATTTGTTTTTATCTCCCTTCTATTTTTTTTTAATGACTTTAGAATATCTAAATATGTATCTCAAATACTGAACTTAGATTTATGATCTTTTCTAAACATTAATTTTCAAAACGCATATATTATGGATAATTATTGACCCCCCAAGCCAATATCAAGAATTAATAGTCAACGTCTTCAAAATTATCCCCCAATATCTAAAGAACAGGAATAAAATACATTTACAGTACACTTAATTAATCGTGACACAAAATTTATAAGATATTTAGAAATATTCAAATAAAAGTTCAATAATTATGTCATATACTACATTATAATAATATAAATTTTTTATTTTTCACCCTCCTAATTTATTGTATCCACTAGTTCATAAAGAGAGAATTAACCTGCTTGTAAAGTGAGTCATTCTGAACTGGGGTAATTAAAGTTGAATTGATGACTCATCCTGCCGAACCATAGATACGTTCGTGAGTCAAGTTACCCACTTTCCACTGCATGAACTGATCTTGTGGATTGATGTATACATTCATCAACCCAAATTCGTACATTAATAAATTGGGAGCAGTTATCATCTACCAAAATCTAGTGAAAACTGGTTTCTTTTCACACTCTCAACTCTGAACTCTGAACTCAATGGAGATTGTATTTGGTAGAGGTGGTTGTATGTTTTTAAGACCGTATTTTCCTACCCTTTAAACATAACTGATGGGAATTAATTAACACAATAATGAGGCGGGTCCATAGAAAATGGTACCCAAAGAACCAACCTCAAAGTAAAAAAATTTAAGTCCTGGTGTGTGCCATGGGAATCAGACTGAGAAAGTTTGCACCTGTGTTTCATGAAAGCAGCTATATATGGCACTTAGAGACACGTTATGCCAATTATTGTGGAATTCCTTCCAAAACACAAGTTCAATATTAAAGCATTATTAGAACAAACCAAACAGAGATTTTGCATAGACTTAGTCTATGCCAATCACCAATTTATCTATATTTAATTTGTTTATATTATCTGATTATATTTAACTATTATTTTTTATCGGATTCATATTAATTCAGATGAGATTGCAACTAATGATTGGGTTATTTTTAACCAAATTGAGTAGGCTGAATTTATATAAAAGTTTTTTTAAAATATAAAGTGTCATTTATAAAAACTTCTAAATATATTCAAGGATTTAGAATCAAATATCAATGTGGGTTAAATAACGAAAAACAGCATCTTTTAATAACGAAAATACATGATTTTATAATCAAAACTCGTCCATCAAAGAATAATGGGAGAGGTTCAAAAAAAGAAATTGCTATTTTCGCAATTTAACCCACATTAAGATTGCATATTATAACGAGCCATGTAACATGTTTGACTGACTTCTTTGGTTTATTTTTATTTGTTACGTAAATTTTTTTTATTTTTAAATATATGTCATTTGATAATATTAAAATATATTAAATATTTTTTTAATTTTATTTTTATTTTTTAAAAAATTAATAAAGTATATCAAATTTTTAAAAAAAATTAATAAAAGGAAAAAATATTTTATTTAATTATATTAAATTATAATTAATATTATTTAATAATTTTATTAATTTTTATATAATTATTTTAAATGATAAATAAAAGTAAAAAAAAAAAAGCTATGACCTAAAGAGAAAGGGAGGCGCTGAGACAGACTAGGAAGGGGAATTAATTAGGCAGGGAAGTGGTTGCAGCCACCCAAGTCAAGGTCTAAGCCATTGAATTGAATTGAATGCTCCCCAACAGAAAAGGAGGTGATGCGATTTGTGAATCTACTGCCCACTAAATGAGACTTTTTGCTTTGTACGTGTCGTCACACAAGAAACCAGAGAATGTATAAATGAGACTTTTCCCTTTGTACGTGTCGTCACAAAAGAAACCAGTGAGTGTATCTTGAGAAATTTTTTTTAGGAAGTATTATTTATTTTAAATATTTTATTTAATAATTAACATGTTTTATTAATTTTTTTAAAAATAATTTATATATATAATATAATTTATTACATTATATATATATTAATTATTAAAATAAGTATCTAAAATTATGCTTATTCAAGAATTGGTCGTGTGCCTTAACTCACGAGCATACAGGATTTTTTCCTCGGTCTCTCTGCCTAGCAACTCACAAGTCATGTTAGCGTGCAAAACTTTTTACACTGTCCATGTGGCTTAAAATTGATTGTCTCGTCATTTATTAGCATCAATTATATACATTCGAAAAAGGGATTTCATTTCAATGTCTTGACTTATTATAAGAAAAAAATTTCATCAATTAAAATTTTCAAAGCTTTTTTTTTTTCCGGTCATCAAACTTTTCAAAGCTTGAAATGATCAAATTACTTCGTCAGGGGTGTGATTGGGTTTTAAAACTATTTTGTACAATTTTTCACGTTCAAAACTGGCTTAGTAGGATAATTTGGGCTTTTCCTTTCGGTCATAAGAGAAATTGGGTTACGTTAGAGAAAAAGGGTCTATGGTAACTTAAAAGGGCCAATTGGCCTACCGAAGGTCACTGTCTAGCCTTTCGGCTTCTGTTGGGGTCTAAAGGTGGCCGTCAGAATGGTTGTTTTGGCCCATTGTCCCTTTCAAACAACTTTCGTCCAAAATGCTGAGTTTTATTCTGTTTTTCGAAGACTTGCAATTTTGAATTTACTTTATAGAACCAAGAATGGCCAACACTAACAGACTCAATCTAGATTCTTAAGTACCCGTCTTATCCACCACGGGTACCATCTTACCAGGTTCAACTTGTTTTTTGGTGCAGTACAAGGGACCACCCTATTTGTTGACTTAGGACCAGGACCTGGAATGTTTATGTCGCCAGTTGTGCTGGGTTTTACCTGTTCAACCTTGACCTGATATCAGGTTAATTTTTTACCGCAACCTGAAACTTAGATTATACTCAAGTTTGTGTGGAGCTCAACGAAGACTGAATTAACCTAAAATATAAATATAATATAAATTTTGATATATATAGTTAATAAATTAAATTATAAAATTTTAATCTTTAAAAGAAGTAAAAAATTTGCGGAAAAGCCTCGCCTCAAATGACATCAAGTCTTTTTTGGAATACGTTGGATTATGGGTTTAAATCCTAATAAGTCTATTTTTGCCTTCACTTTAACTTATCCTCCCCTCCCCTTCTCTCTCCTCACACTTTGAAACAAAACAAAAAAAGGAAATAGAAAACTTAAATTTTTTTTCAATGTTTAATTAAATAGTAATATGATAATATTTATATTAATTTAAGGACTAAATAGGAAATGATGCTTTTAAAAAAAATGTTATTTAATCGTGGGCTGAGTTGAGTCATCCCATAAAAGGCTCATGGTCTTGACCCTAAAATGATTTAGTCTAATTTTTTTAACCTAACCCTAGCTTGATTTTTCATCGAAACCCGATGTTATCCAGCTCAATCAACTAAAGTTTGGGTTTGATTATTAAGCCGGATTCACTATGCAGTCTTTAGCACTCCTACTTAATTAGGACATTCATATAAGAAAGAGAAAGGGTAATGTTTATTCTGTTGCCCTCTAAAAATACATGTGGGTTGTATAAAATATAATTTGACAGTTTTGTAAACAAGGAAGAAATTAATCAATTAAAAGTATTTTAAAAAATAATTATAATTAAAGAGATTTTGAATAAGAAAATAGAAGTATTAAAAAGATAAATGATACTTTTATGTGCTTAATTGAGTAATTGACACACTTTTCACAGTACTTGTAATTAAGTATGCCTTTGAAAATGAGAAAAATAAGTATGAGAAAAAATTGTAATGAACTAAAAATGTGAATAAAAAAGAGTTTGTCTTGTCCAGACAATGAACATTAAGAAATATTTAGAAAATTGTAATTATAATTAAGTAAATGAAAAATATCAACAATTCTATCTAGCTCCAATACGTCAGAGACATAAGGATTTGTGGACAACATTTATTCACATAGGCACCTATATCGCTGTCCATGCAATTCAGAGGCATCATATAATTGTCCAAGAAGTCTAAGTCCGAAAATAAATCTTGTCCTGAGAAAATATATTTTTGTAGACAGGCAGGGCCAAGGATTGGAAAAATGGTACAACTCTTGCTATAATATTAATCGTAATGAATAACTTCACCAATCGTATTAAATTCAACCACCGTCGTTCTTTTTTTTTTTTTAATAATCTGAAATCCAACATATCTTTAAATGCTATGCTGTCCATTTCACGGATGATAAAAGAAATTGGAAATTATATAATTAATCAAAGTTTCTTCTTGAAAAAAAAATATTTATATGTGGAAAGGAGTATTTTCTTAGGTACTGATACCTTTTACATGATTTGAATATTTTTCCATTAAATGCAAAATTAATAAAATATTCTATCTGAAAAATACTCTTTAGCAATTCATATCTTTCCAAACAATTGGGAATTGGTTACTTTTCTCTTACTAGTGGACATTGACGTTGAGTTCTCGGCGGGAGGGGCTTGAATTCTCCCCATATGGGGATCCCTTGGCCTACACCCTAACGGTGGACCTACCCTAGGCCCAAGGTATTTGATAAAACATAAATAGATAGGACTTTCTCCTAATATTTAGGTTTTGCATTAATAATTTTTTATGTAAAAAATCTAATTGAATGACGTTTGAAGGAAAGTTTATAACAACTATAGACAAAGTTAAATTACTACAATTGAAATGAAAAATGTTTCATGCATATTAAAACTTTTATACTAAACTTTTCATCACTTTATTTTTTTAAAAAAAAAGATAGAGTGTGTTAGAAAATGTGTTTTTTTTTATTTTATCATCAAAAAAGAAAGAAAGTATAAAAATGGGGTGTAAATAATATTGTTGATATTGAAATAACCTTTGAGCAATATGATATGATTCACATGCCTGGTATTAAAGTATAATCTACTCAATATAATTAAATTATGTGTTAACACATAATATTAAACTAAAAAGTTTGATTTTTATATTAATGACTATCATAATCAAACTTTATATATATATATATATATATAATAGAAAGTTTCACGTAGTGGCGAGCAAGAGAGTTCATTACAACGCTGGTGTCTTGTTAAAATAAAAAGTCGTAACATTGGAGAGGGGATTGTAATATGATATGAGAGAGGACACTTTTCTTTTGGCAATGCAATGTTGGGGTTGAACATGCAAGACACAGCTCCAAACGGAAAAGGGAATATTAATCTTCTTCACGTTAAAGAAAGCAAGGACTGATCATTGTATGGTACTTACCTGGGATTCATTTTGATGTTGGGGAGGAAGTATATTTGGAGGAATTAATTATTTGCAGAATGGATGGCTCGCTATTAATGAAAAAACGCAGACCGCAGAATGTTTCTGCTGCCACAGCTAGTTTGAAAACCTCTAACAACACTTTTGCGGCTGATAGAATTTAGACGAACTTGACAGGGAAAGGGAATAACCGGATAAGAATTCTTCATTTACTTGCATTGCTGGAAATCAAAGGTATCTGAAATGCAAGTCTCCTTCACACGTAGCTGCCAGCGAACTTAAAGAGGGACATGAATACGAGGAAAATATGTTGTTTGAACAAGTCATGCCACTTTGATTCCAAAGTATATGACCTCAGTTAATCACAATCTTGAAGTTCCAACGTGTACACATTCAAGTTCCTCAAAGCGGAAAATCGATCTGCCGATTCCTCTTTGCTTTCAAGGGCACCGCAGTTGAGTGACAATGACGGTATTTAGTTGAAATTAACGTCATGAGTACTCATGACTCATGACATTACAAGGGTAAAGGAAGTCGATTCTGGCACTAAACCAAACAATCCAATCGCCTTATGTATCCACGAAGGATCTTATCCTTGTGGTAATCTGATGAATGATAATGGCGGGCAACGATCCCAGATAGTGACAGTGTAAGTAATGCTTCAAGCCTTCAACGGAAACAGTTCCTGAAACCGCAGGAGGGTGTTTTTGATGATGAATTGATGATAATGATGAGATTTCTTCTAGAGAAGATTGCCAAGACTTAGACTTGTCAATCTATGTTTTGACCCGTCCTTACTTCTGCTATTTTTTGGATAGATCTCCCTCCTTTTTCCTTTCTTTATTAGAATATTAGAGGTGCAAGCAATGCAAATGCTCAGCGTCATCTAACGCATATTCTTCAACTTCACAAACAGATATCTTGGTGATTCTAGATATGCATACGACTTTCTCTTGTTTTGCAGTTTGGTAAAGCCGCAAAGGCATCAAGGTCTCTCTCTTATGCATGCCCAGGATTCTGTTGGCTATTCCAGAGGTATTTGTATCCTCACTTCCAATGCTGCTATTACTACTACCATTTTGGCCACAAAGAAGAAATGTGCTACATTTGGAATCTGCTTCTCGTTCGGAAATTCTTGGTCTTGTAGTGCATGTGGTGTACACTAGCCCAGTTACCTCTTACAGATTGTCCTTTGTGGGAGGAAGTACAAAGTTTGGCTCTTTCCATTATGATCGAAAAAATCTCTGATCATGCAGTATTGGCAATCCCATTCCTCCAATGTCACATGACAATTTGGCACACCTTAATTTCGAGTGCTTGCTTGTATTTTAATGAAAAATGTTTTTTTTTTTTTTGGAAATATTTTCCACATAAAGAGAAGGATCTTGGCTCTTTTGGAAGGAATTCAAAGGTCTCTTCTGCTTGCTCTTTTATTTTTCTGTCCAAGATTGAATTTGAATTGAACAATGAATTTAGTCAGGTTTTAAATCAGGAAGAAATTTTATGGTTCCCAAAATCCCGCATTCAGCAACTTGCCTTGGGGGATATGTATAGAAGCACCAGATCTCTTTCATGCTTCTTCTATGGCACACAGGAAGAGGAATAAATGCCTTAAATTAAGTGATGGTTCATAGTCTTGTGATTAAGCAGTTTTGAAGCAGGCTGTTCCAGAGTACTTTCAAAATCTTTTATATGCTCTACTGCAAATACGAATGACGAGTTTCTTGCTATAGAAGAGGTGCTCAAACTGAGCCTAGAAGCTGTGGCTTCTCTTTATCTCCTGTATTTTGACATCAAAGTTTATGTTGGGTAATTTTATAATTTTGTAGTCATTTAACACTGAAAAGTAAATGAAAAATGCTATATAGGTAGAATTTTTTTATCAAAATTTTTGATAAAATGATTTAACATGTCTGTTAAATTTAGTTAAATTTTGTCAAAAATTCTGACTATTTTTATAATTTGTAGCATTAAATTATTCGAAACTAAGTCATTAGGTGCAAACTAATAACGAGAAATTTGAATAATTTACATATTACTATAGGTTTAAACTTTCATTTTTTCATATTATAAAAAAATTATTATTCAATATACTATGTAAATAAACTTGATTGACAGAAATAGTTTTGATAAATATACATAATTAATTCTATATTCATAATTTATTTTGTATTAATTTTCCAAACATGCTTATTTGTTTTAAAAGAATCTACTCCAACATATCATAAGGGATTAACTCATTTGATCAGCTTTCCGCTCGTGCTTTACCATAACTTATGTTCATTTCTTAGTTCTCATTAGTAGATCATCTATAAGTATAAGTGTTTAATGACCTAAATTTTAATGTACCAAAAAAAAAAAAAAGAATCTACCCCAATCAAAAAGCCATCCAAGAATCTGTACGTAGAAGCAAAAACTTTAGCAGAGTAACATGCGAAGGAGAGCAGCATACAAATTTAAAGGTCCAACGTCGTACACATGGTTCAGAGTTCAGAGCTGTTTACTTGTGATAACATGTAAACATGGAAAACATATACATAAAAATCTCACTACCCCAAGAATATATTTAAATCACCCCAGCTAAAAACTAAAATTGTGAAAAGAAAATAATTAATGGATCATCCAAAAGTTGCTAGAAGCTTTGGAATTAAATAATTTGAGACTATGCGGTTTGTCTTCTCCGTAGGATGGAAGGCATCCCAGAACACATATTTGTTGGCGTCTGTGCATGTAAGTGGGTTCTTGTCACTGCACAAGTAGCTCATCTCAAATGTGCCAGTGGAACAGCATGCCTTCTCTACAACCTCGAATCCTGAAATATCCATATCAAGGTCAGCATTCTCTGTATTTTTTTTTTCTTTGGACATTTTCAAATTTAAGTCTAAGAAATTTATATGAAAAGAGCAACAAAAAAAATTATAAAAACTTGGGAAATTCACATGGCAAAAGGAATATGTAAACTAAGTAACTAAGTTCATGCAAACTACTCAAGAAGATCTTAATTCATTTCATTTCTTGTTGTAAGCATCTCTAGCAAGATGTGTTATAATCCAATCTAATTAACTATTCAAACTAACTCAAGGGGTTGGCATAATAGTTAATGCGCTCCCTATCTTAACTACTTGGGTTCAAAATGTGGGGGCTGCGCGCCCGTAAGATCTTTTGGGAGGAACTTAATCTCTGTGGATGCAAAAACTAACCTGAGGATATCCTTACCGAACAACCGAAAAGCACTGTATGTTGAATATTACTATATGTTGAATACTTGAATGAATCTGGATGCAAAGTTTCAACTATAGAAGTCCCTATCGTCGTTCATAGATGCACTGCAACCTGGGTGTTAGAGCCTCCATCTTAAATCGGTGTTAATGATAAGAAGTAAAAGCAAACCAAAAAGTTCTGTACGTACGCTCACAACAAAAAGTTCTAGTTGGCCACTATTATGAATTTCATCTAGCAACTTTAAAGCACAATGTATGTACAGGACCAGCGCTTAGGTAACCATGAAAACCCAAGCCAGGTAAAGTGGCTCTCAGAGAGGCTGCACCACCCATATATATCCAGGGCTGGCCTACCTCGTGAACAAGATTAAAATCATACCCGGAGCCTAGTTATGAATGAACTGACGGCTCGTGTGGAGGTTGAAAGACTCACTGGGAAAATAAAATGCAAAACTTAGAGTTTACTTAGTTAGAATTGGACCACCAAATCAACAATTATTCGAAATTATGCTTGAAATTTCAGTATTAATTGGAGCAACAATATATACTACTGTAATCGAAAGATTCGTGGGCTTAATACTTTCACAAAGGTTAAACGACCTTAAAACTGAACTTATTGGATAAACATATTCAACGAGCTCAACAAAAAAGTAATTATAGTAATTAATATCATCATGTTGTGTAAAAATTAATATAGTGCCTAAGGTTTAGCTCCACCAAAATGATATGAACAAACCTCTTGGACTTCCACAACAACGCTCGGTAGTATTTGTTTAGGTTTGAATCGTTTGATTAATGTAATTTTTTCTTTTGTTTTTTGGAGAATTAATATAATTTTCATATTCTCAATTGACTTTTCAGTTTGTTAAAAGAAAAAAGCTATCTCTACTTTCTGCTTCTTTGCACACACACAATATATGCCGTAGGCATTAAATCTGAGGTCCTACAGTTTCTTGACAAACCATTTTATTTTGAATTTCAAGCACCATCCAATCACAGCCAAATATAATATTGTATCAATTAAGTCCAGTTTGAATCAAGAGTGACCAGAGGCATTCATGCATTAATTATGCAATTAGCTTTAGCTAGTTCCAAAATGGGGTCTTTTATTTATTCGCATAGGGTAGATACGGAATTTAAAGCATTTATCTGTACACCACATGGACAAATAAAGAAATATGAAAGATACAGAAGGCAAAACAACAACTAAAATAGTACAACTATAATAAAACGGCCCAGCTTAGAAGATTGAACATAGAAATAACATTGTTTTACCTAATTGCAAGCAAGAATGTTCTCGTTTCTAGCTAAATCTCCCCTAGTTTCCCTTGCTTGATCTTATTAATTTTCTGAGAATTAATATCTACTTGTCTTTCCTATTCAGGACCTATTCAATTTTCTACACATATAAAGTTGTGGTTCGGATTGGTGGAAAATTCGAGTAGAAGTCTTTAGTTCAGCTTTTGAGTTATGGGTAATGACTTTGTAATATAGATAAACAAGTTTGAAACATCGACGGCGAAAACAAAATAATATAGGAGATGGACATAAATATTCACAAACGCAGGAAGATATACATGTCTGTGCTCCCATTATGTTAGCCATGCATACTCGAAGGAAGAAATTGGCAACAAAAAACATCATAATCATGCGCATAAAATAATGCAAATGACACAAGTGAGAGCAAATGAAAAAGCTTACCGTATGAGGAAGGTCTTTTAATAATATCATTGACGATGTCATATGCATTTGCCGACACCGACGTCAACTGTGGGAGCTCCCTGTTAAGCTTCGAGATCATACTCTCCAACTTCTTATTGAAGCCCAAAGCCACATCGTTGTATTTTTCATCACAGCCATGGTCACCCAAGATGTTTGTAGTCCTCTCCAACGGGAGACAGCCCATGGGAACAAGCCCGGTTATGGATAATTTCCGAGCTCCAAGCTCGTGCAGTTCCTTGATGAAATTCTCGGCAATGCCCAAGAGAAAATCCTGATATTCTGTGACTGTGAATTGGACTCTTCGGGTGGGGAACACGTAGTAGTTCTCAAGGAAATCGTTGGTTCCTAAGCTCATCAGGTACAACGCCTCGCGTAAGATCTCGTTTGCCTTCTCTACACCAAGATGGGCCCTCAATTTGGCTTGATACTCCTTGTAGTACTCCAATTCCTTCCATAGTGGTATCACATTCTGTGGGGCATTTACAACCCTCATTAATTAGTTTGCCTTGTATAAAGTTAAGCATATTCAATAAACATTTGATATGCCTCTCGCTCGTATAGCTCAAATTGTAAGGAATGTTAGGTGTGATTTTAGGGTAGAACTTCTGTTTGCTTCTCTTATATATATCACGTGGGCATAGTTTTAAGTGACTGATGAGAGTTAGAATTTGAATAAAAATTGTAAACTCCAAATGGTGGTAGTCTCTAAGTAGAGCCAACGAGAGTTGCCCAATTAGTAAAATTAAATTGTGTAATTCTAGAAGTCTATAAGCACCACTATAAATCTGCGATGAAGTTTGTGACATGTCTAGTCTTCTCCAGTCTTGAACATTATTCTAAAAAAAAGTATTATAAGAAAAAAAACCTTGATATAGCACAAGTTCTGGCTAGTTGATACTCGCAGGTGGTCTTGAAATTTGAACTTTTTCCAATTCTTTTTGGTTATAGATAAGTAACAGTATTATGTATACAACACAATTCTACGTCACACCCTTTACACCTTCTCTTTTTAAGGAAAAAAGAAGAGAGAGAAACTCACTTTTCTCTTTTCCCTTTTTTTCTTTTTTACCAATAAGAGAAAGTGTAAAGGGTGTGATGTCA
This sequence comes from Castanospermum australe, assembly GCA_019955255.1. Lineage (NCBI taxonomy): Eukaryota > Viridiplantae > Streptophyta > Magnoliopsida > Fabales > Fabaceae > Castanospermum > Castanospermum australe. Next base: position 81,925 of record NSJW01000625.1, on the reverse strand, counting down.
CGGTGTATATATGAATAACATTATTGATAGTTAAGCAAGGGGAAAGGGGAGAGACACTTACTAGTACAGCGGAAGTTGTGTTATCATATCCAGTTCCAGCAGAGGCAAAGCAAACTCCAGTGACAAAATCTTTGATGGTATACGCGGGATCCAAGTAGGCGGGTATGGAGAGTTTGACGCCAAAAGCCTCAGCTATGAAGTCCGGAGGAACACGGCCATTGCAGAACCGCCCTGTGGGGCGGCCACCGTCGAAGTCGCGGCCGTAGGGCCTGAAGTTGCTCTTGAGAACCGTGGCGATCAGGTTGTTGTTCCCAGAATCCACAGAGGAGTCTCCAAAAACTATGACGGCTGGGACCTTCTTGTGCGTCTCGGAAACCACCATCAGAAATTGGGTTAGCAACAGGCATGCTATGTATACGCACCCCATATTAATCTTCTGGTTTCCTTTTCCGTCAATGGAGATGCCTGGATCCAACAGAGGCTTGTGATGCACTTTTATACTTGGTGCGATATTAGAGAAATGTGATTAATGGGCTGATAAAGGTTGGTGGGGATTTTAATGGCTGGTTTGCATGGCTGAATTGTCAGAGCTATTGTTTGTGTGGGAATCTTTCCAACTAAAGTCTCACGCTTGATCAATTTGCTAACTAATTAATAAATGACATCTAAATTAAGATTTTAAAATACATATTTAATACATTTTTACATGTAATGGCAGCCTGAAGTTTATATTTGTGCATATCATCATTATTAGTCTTGATTTGAAAAGATTAAATTTATAAAATAATTTAAATAAGTTGAATATTAAAACATATTCATAATTCACAAAAAAAAATTTAATTCATGCATATGTGTCGACAATGATTAAACACATTGACTGTAATACCTTTTCTTAGTATGTGGTAGCCTTCAATTTTATATGATTTCTAGATGTCAATATTTTTTTCATTTTAAATGGCATAATTTCAAAGATTTGAAAAATCAAATTAATCCAAATTTTTGTTTAAGAAAAATGTACAGTTTGATTTGTTATTTTTTTCTTTTTTTTTTCATCAAATCAATATTGTCAATGGAAATATAACAAACATGGCATTTTTTGTGGTATAATGAAAAAAAATTGTGTATCGATAGGTCACTCGTAACATTCGTTAAGAAGTTATAAACATTTTATGCTTTAATATAAATTCTTTGAATTTATTTTTTACAAATAAATAACTTTGATCGTTACTTGTAAGTGCAAAACTTAATTTGCAATATATATATATATATATAAAATATAATTTTCATAAAAAGTTACAAGAGTATTACTTTACAAATATAAAATTTTTCTTATTTAGCAAATGTAGTAAATTATCTACTAAAACATAACTTTTTTTTAGGTGCACTAATACATAATTTTTTTTAACAATAGTGTAACATAAACCCCAATAAACTAATGTAATTTGTTAAATATACGTTTTACAATTGTTTGTACTAATACAAGCTCTAAAAAACGTGGGTACACATGCAAAGGAAATAATATGCGCAGTGATTTATCTTGACATCACCTGTTTATATTAAATACTATGTATATCAATTAATTAAATGAGAGATTGCAATATATATATATATATATATATATATATATATATATATATATATATATATATATATATATATATATATATATATATATATATATATATAGATAGATAGTCTAATGCTTTGTTTTCTTTATCTATTATGGAAAATTTTACCATTTTTAAACTGATTTCCTTTTCATCTTATTGGTCTTCTAACCAAGCTCATCATTGTGATGGTTTTCATTTTGGCTTTCTCTTCAATGCTATAAAAAAGATTGGGTACATGGATGCACCATGAAATATCATCCATTGATCATAAAGAAAAACAAATGAACGGTCAGACATGATTAGTTTACAGGTTAAAATGAAAAAACGTTAAATAAACAATTAATCCTTCAATTGAGAATGAATTATAAAGGAATAACTGCAAAATGTGTCAATAACTTTTAAATATTTGCAAAATGGGTCATCACGTGAGACACACGTGTCTAGCGCACTGCAGTCTCATCTTTTTCCTTCCTATTGTTGCAACGCAGGCTCAATTCCTCCAAATTTCATCCAAAAATAGGCCAAATCATACCGTTTTTTTCAAGATTTCCGCAGCAATGCTTCAAGCACCAAGTGTCCTAAAATCCCATTCGATTTTGTTGACAAAGACACATCCATTCACAAAGTCTAGGAGCTTGAAGCTCGATCTAACAATGATAGACGCATGCCATAAATGCGGAAAGAAGCGGTTTTAGTCTAAGAAATCGTGTATGATTTTGAGCCACAAATCTCATACAATCCATTCATATTCAAATTAATGCATAAAAAATGCACTAAAAATTCAAAAATCCAATAGTCCCAAAACAAGACCTATTATAGTTTCAAACCTCTTATACGCTAATTTTCAAACCATGAAAAATCAAATCAACATATAGTAGTCTCTCTAGAATTCGCCGACTCCTACGTTTTCGAAATGGACCAGTAAACCTCCAAGTTTTTTCATGTTTGTCAAGTCTGTAAGATGCCAATCTTCTCATTTATATATCGTTGTTTCTTCCTTGATGGAAGTAAAAGTCGCCCTTCAATATGAATGGGTTCCGAGGTGAAGGGTAGCCCTCAACCAAGCAGCGGTTGGTAAATCGGAGCCTGTGGGTTCGACAGTACCGCGCAACTGGATTTGTGATGAAGAAGGCCTAGATTGCAATAATAAAAAATTTATGATGAAAAATTAAATAAACACAAAATATGAGTAACCTCTGATAACAGGTAAAAAACAAGGAGTATTAATGCTACAAATCATTTTAGGAGCATTGTAGAACGCTCCAAACTCGGCCATCACAACATGTATTATCTCCTACGTAACAGAGACCTTTTCAATGCATTTGCTGCAATGATATATCCACTTGACATGGTAGATTCAAACCCCCATCAACATTTATTGAAAGAGGAAGAGTTTTGTAGTTCATAGCCATAGCAATTGCCAAAGGACGATTGAAATTTGAAAGGTTAGCACTTACAGTTTTTTTTTTTTTTTTTGGGTCTGGGGGAATTGAACCCCTTCAATGAGGTATGTCAAGGCAACATGCCTTTTATCAGGGGTATCACGTGCCTGACCGCAAGCACTTAGCAGTTGGATGATTGAAAGGTGTACATGGTTGAGATGAGGCGTCATATCACTATCAGAGAAGTTGTTTGTGGTTATATCATATATGTATGTGTATGTGTGTTACTGAGGAACATGCGTAATGCAGCTGGCCCCAAACCCAACGCTATTCTCTGCTTCCTCTTGGTCTCTGATTAAGAACCCAAATTTCTGGCTCACTGTCCGCTGTGAGAGATTCGATGTGAAACATTAGCGTTGATTGGGAGCGGTAGTGTCTCTGGCATATTCTATATGCTTTGTAATTAAAAGGTGCCGGAAAGAATGACCAAAAATCTCGGTTTCTGTGCTAATTAAGAATTTGGTCCTTTAGACTTCATAATATATTCCTTCGTCTAGTTTTATATGCTATATAAGAAATTTTTTTTAAAAAAATATTTATTATTAGAAAATATTAAAAAGTATTCATTATTTTTTTAATTTTATTTTTATTTTTTAATTGAGAGAATTAATAAAATAATTAAAATTAAGAAGAGAAGAAAATATTAATAAAATGAGAGAAATGATAATTTAATAATATTAAATTATATATTTTTTTAATTATAATTATTTAATAATTTTTTTAATTCTTGTGTAATTATCTTAATTGATGAATAAGAGTGAATGAAGGGACTATAAAAGAGTTAAGAGTAATACTATACAGTAAAAAAAATAATTAAAATTTTTGACAGAATTCAACAGAATAAAACAAAAGTTATTGGATGAAATTAAATAGTGGAAACTATTTATTAATCCAACAAAGATTAAAAAATATATTAAATTATTTTATTAAAAATTTTAACAAATTTTTTTTTGATTATATAATATTTTTTAAATTCTTATTATAGAAGGCACGTGACGAGGAATAATGATAAAGTAAAAAATGAGAAATTAGAGTGAGACAAAGCACACATAACAAGAAACATAAGTGAAAAAAAAATATAGGAACAGAAGGCTGATATTAGGTAAATAATAAATGATATTCTTATATTTTAATTTTATATATTTCTTCCTAACATATTTTAAATGATAATAAAAAATAAAAAAAAATTTTTTTATTTTGTTTCTCTTTCTTTTATCATAAAAAATATGAATATGAGAGAAGGTGTACAATTAAAGTGTATAAATAATATAATTGGAGGGATATGATGAGCAAGAAAAGCATAAACAAATAAAAATGAGATTTGAGATGGATAAAATCAAAACTGTAGAAAGGGAGTCATGTCCATATTTTTCTATGAAAAAAGTCATTTAGATAAAATCAGTATATATATATATATATATATAATTAAAATGTTTATTTATACTTTTAGGTGGTTATTTTTTTTTTAAATTTCTTAAACTTTATGTGGCAGATAAAACTGGCACGAATACATTACTATTTCACGATTCTTACAAGGATGACAAAAATATATTAATGTAAAAATAGTGGTAATTAGTAATTACAACCGTTGCAAAAGGACCCAAGCAATTATTGGTTGGTCAAAAGCACGCCAGAACGTACAATCACACAACCAAGGTTTTAGATTTCTAGTACTTGTTTTCTAGCCACCACACAAACTTTTTGCAGCTATTGGACCATTGTAAAATACCTTTTCCATTTTCCTACCGTGGTAAAATGCCTATATATATGTAGTGGCCATTGGAAGTGGGGCTGGTTTATTGAAGTTTCTTCAACTAATAAAGCTTTCAATAGCTCTATCTTTTGAGACAGTTAAAGTCCTCTGAGCACAAAACACTGTGATATTACTTGTTGGATCAAGCAATTATACTCGAAAGATGGCAAATTGAATGGTTTTAAAGAAAATCGCAAAGTTTCAAAGAGAGTTTATATCCTTTGAGAAAACAAACTTTATGGTGAGTATGAAGCTCAAGATAGATGTAGAGTGCTGCTACTACTAATTAATGAATTTGGGTTCAATTATAATGATTTTCAGCTACCCATTTGAAAGGACAATAGGGATAACAAAGTCTTTAGATGCCATCAAAGACCCCAGCCAGCTAGGGGTGTGGGTATACCCAGGCATGCAGCTTGCACTGACCATGTATGTATGATAAATACGTGCACTGGCTTGCAGCTCAAGACCCAGCCATGGAGTCTTCCAAAGTAGAGTTATATTGTGTAATGTGGCAGTAGATTTTTTTTTTTTTAATGTCAAAGTGCAAAAAATAAAACTTATTGAAGTGGTTCACATTAACTTGACCAAAATTTAAGTAATTGCTGGAATTGTAGTGCAAAAGAGTTGCGTAGTTTATGCTTACCTTGCCATAGTTGGCAATTTGTGGAGAGTGGATCAGGCTTCAATTATTTTGGACAGATGAGATGTTTGAGATGAAAAGTTATTTGGCAGGATAATGCTTGTGGTTGTTTTATTATATTTTGACTCTCTTTTTTTTTTGGTGAAAAAAATATATAAGTAATTATTCACGTAATTTTAAAGAAAGTGATATAGTAAAATCCTCCTTAAAATGAAGATTTCAGGGTGAGCAATTTCAGGAAAGACTCATATGATAAAATACTCCTTAAAATAAAAACTCTAAAATTTAAATTTTTGATATTGTAAGTAAAATTTGCTTAGAATACAATATCCTTTCACTATTCGTCATAATGTAAAGTCTCCGTACCATTTATTTTGTAGCGGTTTTCTTTGAAAATGAAGCATGTTAGCCGGACACGAGGAACCTGTGTCATTCATTATATAGGTCCCAGTTTCAAATTATGAGTGGAATGAATATCTTCCACGCCTCCTCCGATGTTAGATATAAGAATAATTTGTTTTTTTTATGTGGATAATTAAGAGTAAAGTGTATTATTTAAATAATACTTAAAATTTTCTATTATACAAATAGCTAGCACCGTGTGATTTCACTTGGATGCAACTGCTTCTGTACTCTTGTTTTGCAAGAGAGTTGGATAGTTAGCATTATTCTAGTTACTGTCATTCTAGAGTTATTAATTAGTTGTAAAAATAGCCGATTTTCACTTCCAACTTTCCAATCAAATTCCCATGTTTCTCAGCAGAGCCCTCTATGCATATCATGTTTGATGTTTCTAATTTGGAGTGCTTCTGCCTAAGACCAGTTCTAAGCGGACCACAACCAAGATTATTTCTCCTATAATAGTAAACAACACTTGCATAAAATTTCCATCATTCTTTCCTCTTACCACTGTTTCACATCCCTCATAATATCTTGTTCTCCTCTGATGACAAGCCCTCCTGCAACATTAATTGCTAGAAAACTAAAGCTGCAGCAATTAATAAACTTATGGCAGCGAAAGTTAATTTATCATTGATCGTCCTTCATCCTTAAATAGATGAAGCTGAATACAAGCGGTCCAACAAACGGATAAAATACAGGAAACAGGAAAAACGGAAACAACGAAAATGCAGCAGAGAAATGCTGCAGCTAACGTAACTGATGCAGCAGAGAATGCAGCAGAGAAATGCTGCGTAACTGATGTCAACCCTTATCTTATCCTAATCTACAAGATGTGAAGATGATATCTGATATCAACCATAATACTCCCCCTCAAGTTGGAGCGTGCAAGTCGTAAATGCCCAACTTGCTAATGTTGTTCCGGAATGGAATGTAACCTAACGCCTTTGTAAACACGTCGGCCAGTTGTTCATGAGAACGAACGTATGACGGTGTGATAGTGTTTGCCATCAAATGTTCTCTAATAAAATGACAATCCAACTCAATATGTTTCGTTCGCTCGTGGAACACTGGGTTAGCAGCTATATGAATCGCTGCTTGATTATCGCAGTACAGGTGCATAGGTTGTCGATGATGAACACCAAGTGAAGTAAGAAAGGATTTGAGCCATAATAATTCAGAAGTAGTGGTGGCCATCGAGCGGTACTCTGCTTCCGCGGAGGAACGCGAAACAGTAGCTTGTTTCTTGGTTCTCCATGAAACTGGTGATGATCCTAGCATGATGAAGTATCCTGTGAGGGATTTACGGGTGAGGGGGCAGCTTGCCCAATCCGAATCACAATACCCATATATCTGAAAATCACAGGCAGCGTTAAGCATAATCCCTTGACCCGGATTTCCCTTAATATACCGCAGCAGACGAACCACAGCCTCATAGTGCCTCTGCTTGGGTTTTTGCATAAACTGGGAGAGAACATGAACTGCGTAGCTTAGGTCTGGTCTCGTAATAGTGAGATAAACGAGTTTGCCTATAAGCCGACGATATCTAGCTGGGTCGTCGAACTCATGGTCATCAGCAAGTGCGAGCTGATGGTTTTGTTCAATGGGAGTGCGCGCAGGTTTGCACCCAAGTAAACCAGACTCGGATAAAATATCCAATGCGTATTTTCTTTGGCATAAAAATAGTCCCGAAGAGCTCCTTGATATCTCTATACCGAGAAAGTATTTCAAGGTTCCGAGATCTTTGATTTTGAAGCATGAGTTCAGGTAGGATTTTACTTCCTGACAAGCCTTAGAGTTATTTCCTGCGAGCACGATGTCATCTACGTAGATGAGGAGTGCAACAAACACCTCTGCTCGCTGCAGAGTGAAGAGAGTATAATCAGCCTTAGACTGCATGAATCCGTAGGCTTGGAGAGAAGAACTAAGCTTCGCAAACCAGTTTCGCGGCGATTGACGGAGCCCATAAAGAGACTTTTGCAGTTTACATACTTTATTTGAGGAAACAGATGTAAAACCGGGAGGAAACCTCATGTACACTTCTTCATGAAGATCACCGTGAAGAAATGCATTATGGACATCAAGTTGGTGCAACTCCCATTGCTTGGCAACTGCAACTGCTAAGAAGGTTCTCACGCTCACCATTTTAGCAACAGGAGCAAAAGTTTCGCCAAAATCTTCTCCTTCAACCTGATTATTTCCTGCAATGACCAAACGTGCTTTGTATCTCTCTATCGTGCCATCAGAGTGATATTTTATTTTGTACACCCATTTGCAAGGCAACGCACGTTTTCCAGGTGGAAGGTCAGTGATGCTCCAAGTGCTATTTTGTTCCAACGCATGGATTTCCTTCTGCATGGCATCTTGCCAATGCGTATCGTCCATTGCTTCGCGGAAAACTCTTTGGTTCCACTCCTGCTGTGATTGCCGCCAGAAAGCACCTATATGTGGCAGAGAGAAATTGGAACAATTAACATAGTTTGCTATTGGATATGGCATACCTGAAGATGGAGTGGATTGTGAGGCCTCTTGAGAAGACGTGAGTGTACCAACCAAGTTGATTAGTAAACTGGATGATCCAATTATTTGAGCTGAGCAATTTCGCAACAGAAAGTAAGTTGCAGCACAGTTTTGGGATATATAAGACATTAGTTATAGTAAACTCTGGCCCTAAAATCACTGAGCCACGTTTAACGGCATATGTTCGTGTCCCGTTTGGCAGGCCAACGGGTGTGGGATTAATTTCTTCCACGTTTGTCATCAATCCAAGTGTTCCTGTCATATGTTGAGACGCCCCACTATCAATCAACCAATGCTGTGAGGAGACAAGATTACCGGATAGTTTTTCAGTGTTGTGTTGAGGCTCTACTAAGGACAGCAACCGTTCGATCACATCTGGAGTTAAGGCAGAGAATGCTGAAGGTGGATGCTGGGAATCAATGGTTTGCGCTGCATGAGCTACGACTGCACCAGTTGCACCAGTTCGTCCTCCTCCTGGTTTTCCTCTCCCGCGTCCTTTTCCAGCGAACTTGTTGGGGTAGCCATGCAAATGCCAACATTTTGAAACATCGTGACCGCTTTTGCCGCAATGACTGCATAGAATACGTTCCTGTGTCTTATCTGGAACCATTTGGTGTAAAGGTGCAATTTGATGGTTGTTGGTCTGCATTGCGTAACCTACAGCATCAGCTTTTTCACTTTGTGTTCGAGCAATTGAGCGGTGAGTTTCCTCTTGAGTCACCATGGCATATACTCGGTTGATTGAAGGAAGAGGAGTTGAGTTCAGTATCTGTGTTCTCAGATTGCCAAACGTTGCATCATCCAAGCCCATCAGGAACTGATAAACACGATCCTTCTCCGTTTCTTCATTCACATATTTGCTCATCGGACATTGTTCTTTACTCGGACACTCATGTACTGTTTTGCCTGCTTCGAGTTCGTCCCAAATGGCGCGAAGACGAGTGTAGTAGTTGCCCACCGTCGTGCCTCGTTGTTTAACTGACATGAGGGTGGTCTTCAGTTGGTATATCCGCGGGACATTCTCCACGGAATACCTTTCTTTCAGGTCATTCCATAAGTCTTTCGCAGCATCGAAATATTGTATGAAGGGTTGGAGCTGTGAGTCGATAGTGTTGTGTATCCACCCATTGATCATGGAGTTACAAACAACCCACGCGTGCCCTTCGTCGGAAGCATCATCTTCCGGCTTCGTCATTGTGCCTGTCACAAAGCCCAGCTTGTTCTTGGCTTTCAGCGCATTTTTCATGGCCTTTGCCCAGTTATCGTAGTTGGCTTCACCTCGCAGCACAACATTAGTCAGCATGATCCCCGGATTATCAGACGAAGCGATGTAGAAAGGTGATCGTGGATCTGTGACTTTAAGTTTGGAGCTGCTGGTGTCTTTTGCCATTGTTGCTGTTCAGCTAACTGGAACAAGGCTTTGCCTTCAAGAAGAACAAACGGAAGAGCTAGGACGGTGTGACGGAAAAAATGTTCTGGATCGGCTCTGATACCATAATAAACTTATGGCAGCGAAAGTTAATTTATCATTGATCGTCCTTCATCCTTAAATAGATGAAGCTGAATACAAGCGGTCCAACAAACGGATAAAATACAGGAAACAGGAAAAACGGAAACAACGAAAATGCAGCAGAGAAATGCTGCAGCTAACGTAACTGATGCAGCAGAGAATGCAGCAGAGAAATGCTGCGTAACTGATGTCAACCCTTATCTTATCCTAATCTACAAGATGTGAAGATGATATCTGATATCAACCATAATAGCAATGGCCATATATTCCAGAGGAATGGTTGTTTTCAGTCTTGGAATACTTCTGGCTTGCTTGCCGTTCATGAAAGCTACTGAGGCCAGCCACAACGACTCTGACTTGGGGGGAACTATTCATGCAACCATGCATGAAAATCTTGAGGTTATGTTTGAATCGAGAAAAAAAAAAAAAGGAAAGAATACAGTTATCACTGTAAAAGAATACCACGGGGAAACTATTCATGCAACCATGCAACTATTATTTTTTTTTTAAATTTTTTCCTTCTTCATGAAATATGCGGAACTCAGTTTAGTTCAGCTCAATTTCACTCTTTGTAAAAGAATACAGTTACCATTGTATAATGTTGGATCCAGAAATCTTAATTAATCAGTGTGGGACAACATATACCGAAAGAAAATAGTGATATTAGTATTAGAATTTTTTTTTTTTTGTATGTTGGAGTTTTCATCTTTTTCTCAATCATTTAGATGATAATTTATGTTAATTTTATTATAGTCTAATATCTATAATTACAAGAATCATCAAGTCAAAAATTTTCAAATAATCAAATATTTTAGAAGAAATTAAATGCTGAGAGCAGGTTAGGTCGATATGTGATTATCATGGGTTGGATTTGGCCACAAATATTGAGGCTGAGCTCTACTCATTGATGACGAACCTTAAACTCGGTTTAAATGAGAAAAATAATGGAAGGAAATTGAGGAAATATTTGTTAGAGAGAAAGACATGAACAAGAGAATGAGCATAAGATTTTTTGTTTTTAATTTTTCTTCAATTTCTTCATTTCTTATATAGTTTTAAACAATTTTGAATCATATAACCTGCAATCAACATATGCCACTAAAATAGTTGACAACTCAATTCATGTCTGGCATAATTAAGTTTAGTTTTACACAAAACTAACCAATTTTTTGGCAATTGAAACGCTAGAGCGTTTTAAGGTTCAACTCGAACCGATTTTTAAAAAAATGTCAAGTAGAAAATTGTACAAAAGCAACCAAATGTATTAGTTGCATCATAAAAAAGTACTTTTTTGTATAAAAAAAATACTTTTTTTTATAAAAAAGATTTTTTTTATTAAAAGAAGCACATCTAAACGAACTCTAATTGTAAAACACTTAAATCCACAACTTGAATGTAAATGATTTCAATGAATAGAAATAATGCTACTTACACAATTTGAGCTATGTATGATGAGCATAATATCAGGAATCACATCAAATTAGGGATTGTATATAAATTAGAGATATTTTGTATTAAAGTAATTTCCTTGTTTATAGTCACTCTCTGTAATAAATAGGTGTTGCCTCTCAAAGATAATATGTAGAAAATTCATTCTCTGGTTCTATCTCTCGTTTTTCTTTCTAACATGGTATCTCTTTTTCATCTTGTGGAGTTTTGGCACCAACAAAAGCACAATTTGTTTTTCAAATAAAGGAGTTTTGGAAATAAAAGAAAAATTTTAAGTATAGTATAATCCCATCGCAAGCATATATAGTGAAGCTCTGGAGAAAACAAAACTGTAAATGGATAATGAAAGAGTATGGTCCAAGAATCAAACCAAGACTGCCAAATGATTATCATTACAGTATTAGTGCGTGAAAATATCAGGGTTCTGAAAATTGGACCGGACCGGTTCAACCGTGAACCGGTCATTTGGCCGGTTCGGTCAGGCTCACAGGACCGAAATACTTTAAAACCGGTAACCAACCGCTGAATCGGAGCTAAACCGGCCAAACCGTGTGAACCGGTCACGGTTTAGCTAGTTTCCGGTTCAAAATCAAGTCTTCGACAAAATGGACACAAGAATCGAACACGGGCCTCTTAGATTGATGTCCACGAAACCAACCACCAAGTTACAATGGTCTTCTACTTATATTGGTCATTTTCTTTTTATATACTATGAAAAAAAGCCAAAATACTTCACATCATTTGTCAATCAAAACTCTATTTTTATTGACCTTTAGCGTGAATAGAAGATACATGACTTTTTAATATGATCTTTCGTGAGTAATATATTTATAAAATATATAAAATGTGCAAGAGAGTGTGTGTGTGTCTACATATATATATATATATATATATATAAATATATATAAATATAAATATATATTTAATTATATTACTGGTTCTACCACAATAAAACTATTGAATCATGAATTAGCTCATTCACTAGTTTAATGACCAGTTCGATTTTCAAAACTTTGTTAACGATATACAAATTGAAATTTATTTAATTTACTTACTTTACAAGTCTTTTGATGGAATATTGTTGAACTTATGTTGTTTACTTGTTTAGGATTGTTATTGTTAGTATGATTGATTAATATTATGTTGGTATAAGACTGTAAGTTATGAATTATGTTTATTTTAGTTAATTTGTATGATATGTAAATTAATATTATATTGTTTGTATGAATATAATATTTTTTTACTTTATAACACACTATTTTTTTATGTTTTAAATAATTTTATTATTAATTTATATTGTATTTTTATAATTTTTATTTGTTTTATTAATATTTCTTATATATATATATATATATACATATATATATATATTTAATTATATTCCGATCCGACCACGGTTCGACCACGGTTGAACCATTGAACCTTAAATCAGTAGCTTAACCGGTTCAATGACCGGTTTGGTTTTCAGAATCTTAGAAAATATATTGTTTTAGAGCTAACTTCTTACTTCAAGTGTCAGAAGTTACTTTACGATCCTATATGCCAAAGTCACAACATCCTTTCAGATTTTTACCAATGGAATATAAAGTTAAATGAGTATTTTTCTTCTAACAACATTTTCTAACAGTTAAAAGTAATGCTACACAGTCAGAAAAAATAATCAAAATTTTTAACAGAATTCACGGTAAGAACCACTCACTTATTTAAGAATTAACAAACATAACAAATTATTTTATCAAAAATTCTGATAAAAATTTTTTAGTTATATAATATTTTCCATTAAGCTAATTTGAGTGTTACAATAAGACAGTAAAAATTGAATCTCAAAGCACGTTTTATAACAATCATATATGTCAATCATGAATTCTGTCATTGTCAATCTACAAGACAGACATTTTGTATCATTTCTCATTACTTCCTTGAGTGAATCTTCATTATCAAGTAACAAATGTTCAACTTCGAGTCTTAAAATGATGAGGTAAAGACTGAATCTAAAAAGTAAAAACACATGTTTCATAATAACCAAACATGTCAATTAAAATGTTCTCTCATTACTTCCTGTACCTTTAACCTCAAGTGCAGTCCATCCTAAACATGGATCCAAATAGTGGCAGATATAATCTAAATCTATCCATTGACATCCAGTGATAAATAGCAAGGAATTATCTATGGTCTGAAAAATCTCATTACTGCAATATTGTTCTAGGTCCTACGTTGCCTTTTATGCCACAGGAAACACTATAAACCTCTGATTTAATTGGTGAGAGACATTTTGACTAACATCATTGCTATGAACTTGTGATAATATTCTGTCGTCACTCATAACTCTGCAGTTCAGACGGCTTTGGCATATAATGGATGTGAATATCACTGTGACCACTTCAAGACCCCCATTCTGCAAGATAGAACTCTGAGTAAAAACAAGGTTATTTCTTTTGCACATTTTCCCTTCAATTAAGCAGCTGTATCCCACAGTAGCAGCCGTTGCAGTTAGGCCATATTAAGAATGTCCTCCAGGAAATGACTGGCTCAAGATTGGGTGCAGTGAAACCAGTATAAATCAAGTGATAAAAACAGCAAATGCATATGAAAGAAAACACTAAGCTTGCATTCAAATAAAATAAGCTGCATGGAGTCGCTTGTAAAATATTTACGATTCTGGTTTGTAGACCTGCAGCATCTGATAAACTAGCTTCATCAATTGTTTGGCTGCTTTGGATACCAAACACCTCTCTGATAAGAAAAGCAAATAAACCACATGGCTGGATGACAGTACAGAAATTCCGTCATTCTTCCAAATAGAACCATCCTATGCATACACCTGGGGTAACATTCATCGTCAATAACTACAAGACCATGATAGCAGCAGCAGGATTTACCCAGTGTGGAAAACTAACTTGAGGAATGGCAAAGTCACATTCTAGCAGAAGATCTCTAGCCTTTGCCAAGATCTCAGTCTTTTTCTTAAATGCAAAGTGAACCTCAACGTTTTCAGAAAAATTTCTCAGCCCGTTATCCTTGTCATCGGATCCTGAAATGAACATGAGCTCTGTTAAAGTCGTTTCAAATTCAGAAGTACATCTGATGATCATCTGAGCTCTGTAAATAAATTTGATAAACAGCACAATCCCCGAATAGAGAAACTCCCCATCCAAATATTCAATCTGCAAAATAAAAATCAGATATTTAGGAACAATGATGGCAGTTAAATGACAATGCTTGCCAGTTTATTCAAGAAAATCCTATGGAGAATATTAAGGCAAGCACCTAACACTTAACATTCCCCTTATATACTATCCGGTGATGCATGGAACTATCTTCAGTATAGCTGAATCTTGATTCAATTCCTCTAGAAATGAAAGTGGTCACCCACAATTTACAAATGGAGTGATAACATACCTGATCATCGAATCAGCAACTTTAGCAATCCCGTATTCTAGAAAACCAACCACCTAAAAAATGCCTTAAATTAGAGGAAGAACACATTCAAACAACTGAGGTCATCAATTTTTAAATTTACAACACCACAACGGGAGTAGAATTGAAAGTAGGATATTATCAGAACTGTTTGTAACAGAATCCCATTAATATAGTATAAAAAAAAAGAATCCCATTAATATTATCAACTAGTATTAGTAGGATACCCAACAAAAACACGTATTATGTTAGTGATTTTATTAATTTCCACTGCAGGGTTGTGATAGTTGTCGTTCATATGTGAGTATAGTGCAAATATATTTGAATAGAGTCTAAAATAAAGTCCCATATTGGTGGTATGTTATTGAGCCTAAACACAAGGTCCGTATAAATAGGTGATTGTTTTAAGAGATTGATACAGTTCGATATCATTCTATTCTAGCGTGTGCCATTCTGAACCCTTTGCTTCGGTCCTAGCACTCTTCCGGCAACCTGACCTCATGGCAAGCAAGCTCCATGCCCTGGTTCTTATGCTAGTTGCAGTAGCCAACCTGCTTCATGGTTCAGCAGCGCAGACGAGCCACGTGGTGGGTGATTCCACGGGCTGGAACATCCCTCCCGGTGGTGCTGCAACTTACACCACCTGGGCTGCCAAGGAGACCTTCACCGTAGGAGACACTCTCAGTAATAAAACTACACAGATCTTACGAGTTTGAATTTCCTTAATAATATCCTATATAAGTGTTCAACTTTGTTTGAATCTTGCAGTGTTCAACTTCGTGACTGGCCAACATGTCGTAGCCAAAGTCACAGAAGCTGCTTTTGCTGCCTGCAATATTGACAATGCCGCTTCAACCATTACCAGCGGTCCAACGAGTGTCACACTCGATGAGATTGGGGAGCAGTATTATATCTGCACTATTGGCAACCACTGTTCCCTTGGCATGAAACTGGCAATTAACGTTCAAGCTTCTTCTACCACCCCACCTTCCTTCTCCAACACCCCTCCATTCACTACTACTCCTCCTTCCCCTCCATCCACTACCACTCCTCGTTCCCCGTCTTGTGTCGCCATTCTTCCTCCATCCTTGTCTCCTCCAGATGCTGCCCTTTCCCCTCCACGATACGCTGGTGCAACGTCTCTTGCAGCTGCTGGATTACCTGCCATCCTAGTGTCAGTTGCTGCGGTTCTGTTTTAGAGATGAGATTATAGTATGGGATTGCTGTGATTCATTATGTATTTGAGCATTTTACAATGAAGTTAGCTTTTATTCATAAAAGTTGTTTTGAGTATGAGCTTCTAAAACACTAAATTTCCACTTTCGGAAAGCAAAAATATGAAACTCTAAATAAGCATTATAGTTTCAACATTAATTCACAACATCTTACAACAAGTAGCAGCAACGTAAAATATTGTGTGAGTAACCTCTTGTCAACAATGGAAGCCAGATGGACACTCAATGACTCTATAAGCAAATTATTTTATTTTATTTTAATGAACTTAATTCAGCCTCAAAGGAAGGTCAATAGCTTCTACTTTTCTCATGGGACAAAGGAAAAAAAATATCAATCTCTTGTTTTCTGAAAAGCAAATAACTTTTTTTAGGGTATTAGAAATGTTTTTTGTGTAACTATTTTTCAAATTTTAAAGAAAATATATATTTTCCTGAATTTTACCTTTTAAAATGGTGAGAGCAAATTCGTCTTCGTAAAAAATCTGTTAGATATTCTTATTTTGATGATGTGATTGAGCATGTAGTAATTTTAATGATAATATATTTTTAATTGAGCATGTGTCCAATCTTAACCTTTAAGAATTAACTGAGTAAATTATGATTGATGGAGTTGGTGAGTTAAATAATACTTGATTGAGTGATAGATTCAATTAGAATCTCTCAGTAAGATTGTGATCAATTATACATTTATTAAGATAGATTTGAATTTAAAATGGTATCTTGTTACCTAAGAAAAAAGATTTACTGAAGAGCAATTTCATGTGAGGGTTGAGAGAGAAAAATAAAAAGTAAAAGAAGTGTCTTTGAAATACTTTACACTTGCATCTAGCTTGGAGATTGGATATAGGTCAAATGTTGTGGTTGAACCAAATAAGTTTTAAGTTTCAAAATATTCATTGTTATATAGAGAAAGAAAAATTGTATTCTTTGGAGTTTGGAGAGAGAGAGCAGTGGAGTTTCCTCTATTTTTAAGTGCTACGTATACATTTGAAGGGAGAAAGGCCTTGTTCTGTTCTCATGGTCTAAACGCGACAGAACGAGAAATACAAGAGAGAGGAACGATCTTCCTTGAGCTTCTGAGCCAACCGTGGAGGTATGTTTTCAGCACGTTTGACATGAGCTGAGATAAATTGATGAAGACCCAGATAAGCCTCCCACATCTATTGGAACTGCCCAAGGTTTGACGCAATCTACACTCTTGACAACTCTGGGCCTCGTCATGGCTTTTTGGTTTAATGACTTTTATGTGCTAAGTGGGCAAGGAAACCTGATTTCATTACGTTGTGCCCCTTTGATGCAAAAGTTCTGTTTTGGAGACAAAAGCTGGTTTTTCTAGTAGAGACAGAAACTGTCATTGGAAGAATAATGATAATCTCTGGGCTATTTTTCATTGCCATCTATATTTATGTTTAGGAAACTAGAAAGTGATGGGGATGCAAACGAGTTGGCAAAGGTAATCATGTTGCTCAGTGCATCAAATATTATTGACGTGGGCTTGTTCCAAGGTCGACATGGAATTGCCAATGGTGAAGCTGCTGACGTGCAGGTGGAGAATGAGACTTTGTGCGGCATATGCTGCTGCTGTGCAAGTGGAGAATGAGACTTTGTGGGGCATATGCTGCTAATGCAGCAGGTGCTAACCTTGATGCTGAAGGTGAGGCTGATGCAGAGGGAAGTGTGGAGGCTGAAACAGATGGGGGCGGGGACTGGCTTGAAATGGAGACGGAAGTGACTTGAATAACTATAGCAATGCTAACGTAATAGGAAAAGCAAAATCGAAAAATCATATTCCGTCACCTAAATAATATGGCATCTTAAGGCTATAAAATTTCATCGACTGTAGCATCACCATAATTTTTATATCCATGGTCGGATTTTGCAAGTGAATACGGCTCTCATATTAACTAAAGAATGTGAACAGAACAGCAGCTCCACAACAGGACTGTTACTTTGATCTTTTTATACTATATAGATAGAATTTTGCTTGTAAAATTAAAAACTGAATAAACATACACGCGGATCTACATCAGGCCAGTAAATATGCTGTAATTCAATACTACAACTAGATAACTATGAAAAGATTTGAAATAAATAGGACAAAAAGAACGTGTATAGAATTGAGAAGTCACTTATGATCATTGCACCTTGAGTTATATGGCAGTTCGCATCCTGGAACCTGTAAACTTTATCTCAGGCGAAACCTTAAAACGCTGCAACGTCTGAGCGTTCATCTAAGTTGAGCAGCTTATCACAGACGGTGCTGGTCATTGTGAAAGACTCTACCCGGGATCAAGAACCATCCATTTGGATATCAGTACCATTTGGATTTGGTGGATTGGCATTGAATGGGCTTCCAGTCACGCTCTTCTTAGTCTGACCAGCTCCAAATGTAAACTCAGTGGGGGCAATCTCTAAGGGTGCCCGAGAAAAAAATTGAAGTAGCTCCAGCATTGCTGAAGGCAGGAAGAGGAGGCGAATCATTAATCTTTGGGAAGCCAAAGCTAATTGAAGGAAGCCCTGTAGGTGGGAAACCAGTCAGCAGAGAGCTGCCACCGTCAATCGACCCATAGATCTTGTGCTCGTACTCCTGCAGTTGCTGGTAGACACCTACATTAATAAAGGATGCATATCAGAAAGATGGTAATTACCCTAGTGAAAAGAAACCAAAAACCTGCAATTATTCCCCCTCGCCATCATACTTGATATAGAAAAATGTACATGAACTGCAAATAAGTAATTTGACACCACCAATTCCAACAGCATGGCGTGTTTACTACCAAAAACCTTTTTATTCTATGTGATAACATACTATAGACTGTTGCTTCTCTTTGGAGAGCTAGTTGGCATACTCAACTTCCTTCAAAAGCAGCGTTCTCTGTTTTTCTGGCAATGAAAGTAATGTTCTCTGTTTGGACATCATTAAATTGAGCTTTGACACAATTTTAACATATATTAGTATCACATTTTCTGTAGCAGAAATCAATGGGTTGGTTGTCATTCTTGTGATCCAAGACATGCAAGGGAATTACTTATTAAATTGAATTGTAAAATATGGAACATCAGGCAGTTACTTCTTTAATGTGGACTCTACCTAATGTTCAATTCAAAGTCAATGCACCTGCTCTTCGTTGCTGAAGGTCTGCCAGAATTTATATGTTTGAATTTAGAATTCAAGATATTTTCCCGTTGTTTGCACCTTTTTTTATCTTTTGCTTCTTAGTTGTAACTTTGTAAGGAGTATGATGTTTTTTACAACACCCATCAAGACCAATTATAAAACTTCACACTCTTTGAAAAGGTATAATAGCAAAAGCACGACCTTAAACAGAAATTCAGCTTTGTCATTGAGCATAGTCACGGTGTAAATACCTTGTCAATAGTCTTATAACAGTTTAAAAAGAAATGGCACAAAAATAAACTCTAATTTTTCATGAAAATGTGCATGTAAATGCAGTATGTGTTTTTATAGATAAAACAAATGGCTTTCGCAGGGTGAAATATGAGGCTCTGAACTTTGACTGACTCGAAATGGTACGAGTGTTTGGAAAATGAACTGTGGATAACTCTTTTGGCACGCAGAAAGAGAAAAATATATAATGCAATATTGAAGTTTTCTTAGTGAAACCCCCCCCCCCAAAACAAAAAAAATCTTTTTTAGTCAGGTATGGGGGCAGAATTTGTATGTCTCAAGTTGAAGTATCTATAAGTTGATGCAGCCCAATAAGAGGCTGTCCTAATACAAGTCTTTAGTAATTTCTACGCATCCTAAACTACCACCCACCCACCCACCCTCATTAATCTAACTGAAAACAGGCTTTTTGTTGTTTGACCAGCTCAGCATTTCTCTCTCTAATTTTTGAAAGCCACCATTAACTTATAGAGTTGACTAATTTGATGGGGTTTCCAAGTCATAAATTCAATAACTATCTTACAATAAATAAATCCTTTGCCTGGCCAGATAAAATTCTTCCATTGACTAACACCATTTGAAATCTGACAACTTGAGATGCGACGCAAAACTGGAAACAGAAAACAAACATACCTTCAGTTAATTCCACAGAAGGTCTCCGTTCTTTTACCCACTGATAACTCTGTGCAAGTCTCCATCCTTTGGACTTCATCAAATACGCAATCACAATAGCTGGAGACCTGCCAGAAGACATGTAATTCATAGAAATTATAACTTCCACAGATCTAAATATATATCTTTTCAAAGTTGTCGCTGCATCTCCATATGCAAGGCTACTGTACAAAAGATTATTATAATAATTCCCTTTTTTCTGTTTGGGCCATCGCTACACTAATTCAAACAATTTAGTGCAACATGCCCCTGCCATGCTTATAGCATATAGCAGCAATGACTTACCTATTCTTTCCTGACATGCAATGGACCAGAACACGTGCCTTATCCTTCTCACATTGCTCTGAAAAACAAGCACACAGTATTGATTTCATTATATAAGGGGAGAAAGAAGAAACACGGGGACAAAAAAAATAGCAATCTGGTGCATTTCGCAATGAAGACATAAAATATATATATATATATATATATATATATATATATACAGCAATGTCAACTATAGCAGGAAAATTCCGTGATTCTTTTTGCAAGAACCTGGACCATTTTGCCATAAAGAGGAAGACGAAGAATGGATACACTTCTTGGGACAGAGCAAACACTATGAAAGGAGAAGAGTACAAAGCACAACCTATACCTCTTCTTTTAAATCATAGGAACACAGAAAGAAGGAGGAAATACACTTTTTCACACATAGCAGACACTATGAAAGGAAAAGTGCATGATGCATATCCTGTACCTCGTCTGTCACATTGTAGGCCTCCTGGCTGTAACCCACAATTCTCAAATTTAATGGCTCATGGCATTAACACTCTATTATATCATGGGGATCCAAAATAAAAATATCAAGCTTAAAAAATGACAATCCATTCTTTTGAAACTGAAAAAAAGAACTATAATATATATAGCAAATCTTATCAGATACATGAGATCAAGACAACTATAAATGGATCTTAAATTGACTACTTAAGAATGTAAATTTGGCTAAATATGTGTATATAACTAACAAGATATGATAAACCAAAAATAAATAAAATAAAATAAACAAAGCATGAAGATACTAGCTGATGTTCAATAGCATGTGTAAGTATCATGTTTGATCAGTATTAAAAAAAAATTGTAAACCAACTACAAGTTAATGAACTCTGGAAGTGAATCAATAATGCGGAAGCATCTTAACAAAAAGAATGATCAAGAAATATAAATTTTAAATGAACAAGGAGGAAGATACCTAGAAACTGAATTGCTTCATCAAATGGCAAAGTTTTGTCATCTGGGAGACAGTGATAGGTAAATGAGTTCTTGTAGAGATTTTGACAAGAAGGGACAGTCTGCACAGGCAGAAAATTCAAAGGTAGTATAAAAAGATACACTTTCAAAAGAGTTTGGATAAGCAGATGTCAGACCTTTTAGATTTGTCCAATTGGAGGATATTGAAGAAATGGAATTTAACACAAAGGAGTGTTAAAAACTTTACTTATCGTCAATATTCATTGGTACAATTGTACTCGAATTGCATACCAAGCAACTAAATAATTGTTTTCTTTTCTTTTGCTAAACAACTAAAGAATCAATTCGAATTGCATTAACTGCCCAAAATAGTTTAAATTCAAGTGCTACCTCCATGTAAGAAAGGAATAAATGCCATCCTATTGCCCTTGGTACTAAAATTTTGCTCCTTAAACTTGAAGGAGCTATTACTTACAGAATGCAAAGCACATTACTTGAAAACACATTGCATATCCTTTAACTTTCCCTCCATTCTACTTTTAGTCAATTTCCTATATTTCCAATTAGAACTAATTCCTTTCCACTAAGCAATTAATATAAGCAGCAATCAAATGACATGTTTAATTTCATGAGTTTCTCAATGACCCAAAAAAACCTTAAACGCCCAATCAGCCCAACCAATTCATACTTCCAGAAGCTATCAACCATGACATATTTAACTTGGCATCATCCCCACGCACTGGCCAGTTAGAAATTAGAAGGGTGTTTAGCAAACCTGTAATTTGGTCCAGACTAGTTTAAGATAAGCCTGATCCAAAACGAATTAAAATTAACAACTAGTATTTTTAATATGAAGCAGTTACAAACACAATCTTTTTAATATGAGTCTATCAAACATCATCCTTGGTCCTAGACTTTGCAAACTGTCTGGACCTCATAAATTCTATATATTACTGAATTACCGAAACTATACCACCTTCAATTACTCAATTAAAAAATGGATCTACTCCTTTCTTAATCAAAACAACCAAGTCATTATACAGAAACCCAAACGACACACTACAATCAAAGTACACAGCACAACAGAATCCAAACGATCAAAATCCCTCGCCATTTCACTAATCAGTGTACCCATAATTTTACTATAAACATGCAACATCATTCAAAGGCGATCACTGAAACATTCAAGTTGCGATCGATGCCATACCACACAAGGAATAACAGAATCATTAATTCAATCACAGATTCCCTTACATTGAGGATACGCGAGATTCCCTGAGTCTTGAGAAGCTCTGAGCGTGATGCGTTATCGTAGCTGCCCAGGTAAAGAAATTCCGGCAAAATCACCGAAGGGAAGGCGCTAACTTGGATCGAAGCTTTCTCCGATGCAGCCGGAATTCGGTGGCCACAAATCGAACAGACTTCCCCTTCTTCGTATTTGTGATAGTGGCCACATACCCCACACGGATTTTCCCTCTCCCTTTTCCTCATAATCAAAAGATTAAATTTTCAAAGAAAACAGAGAACCAGATCAAGTAAAAAAGAAGGTGGAGTGTTAGGGATTCGATGCGAAATAGAGTGAAAGATTAGGCTTTGTAGAGGGTCAGAACCAGAAATATAAAAAAAAAGATTCAAATTTCAAAGAAAAAACAAAAACCCAGATCAAGAAACAGCAGAAGAAGGTGGATTGATAGGGATTCAAGGCGAAATGGAGCGAAACATTAGAGCTTTGCCAAAGTGAAGAGAGAGGGTTTGTGCCAGCAACAGAAAAAGGTGCAGAGAAAGACAAGTGATACAGAGGCTATTACGAGGAAGCTTCTTCCCTTGCTAGTATATATCAGATTGCTTGAGTAAGCCACTCTAACTGGATTTATCAGCTCTCAAGGTTGTAATTATAGAAATGGATGCCACATAATTAGCTGTGTATTTAAGTTTTTTTTATAATAAAATAAAGAATATTAATCATTAATAAAAAATATATTATTAAAATTATAATATATATATATATATATATATATATATATATATAAAATAAGTTATAAAATTATTAAAATATATGTTTTAAATTCTTTATTATTAAATAATATTTTTTTACTTTATTTTTTAAAATTAATCTTTTCTTTTAAAAGAATTAAATCTCAATATTTATCTATACCTCGTTGCATTAGGACTTAGAAGTGGCGTTTGCTTTTTTTTTTTTTTTTTGGTCTTCAGTGTTGTTTGCTACCTTCGAGATTCTTGATGGGCACGTGATAGGGAACAATCCAGATTTCTTTTTCTCCTAGATCTCATAAAACTTGACAAACACTCATCCCATTGTTTTACTTTCCGATCATGGGTAAATCATGATTTGTCAAATTCATAACCGAAGCATTCTCTCTTTCTGTTGTTCTTTTTTATTATTTTACTTTTTTTTAATCTTTTGGAGTTAGTGGACAAGGCCAACTTCTGTTTTGAACAACGTATGATTTTGGAGAAAGTAAGAAACTTAAGTACTAAACCTTTTAATGAAGATTGATTATGTACCTTAAAAAAAAAGTGAAGATTGATTCACACTAAATAATAGTCCTACGGTTGCTCTAGAAAAGTCCTTTACTTCAAGCCCACGGATGACAGTCATTGAGAGAAGTAACAGAAAGAAAGCAATTTTGGCTACCGGAGATAACCCAAAAAATTAAGTGTCATTGTTTTATAGATTTGTGTATAAACCATAATCTGATTAATCGGGTCATCAAAATTAATTTTATTTATGTAAATTAAAAGGATTTTTATAAGACTCAATCCATTTCATCTATTCTATAAATTTAATAATATCTAGATAAAAAGTAATAATAATATCTAGTCACAAACGAACAATAGTATTGTCTTATAGTAAAGGAACCAGATCCCATGCGCCAGTATTATGCAAGTTTTGCATTTCATCGACCATGGTCCATAACTTGCTGCCGCCCCAATTCATAGCTATTTTGGAATTAGAAACAAATGATAAAGAAGTAACAAAAGTACAGTACAATGAAGACGGCCAATGACATCATCCATAATTGAATACAGTGAGGAGTACCAGTAAAATGGGTACCTTTTCTGAAGACAATAGAAGGGCTAATATTTTTAGGTAGTGCCATGTTAGATACAGATAGATGAATATAGATAACATAGAGATGGTTGAATAGAGGTAAGTCAGCAGGTTGGGGTTTTAAATAGACCAACCCGACTTGTTTAAGTATAACTCATTTAATTTGCAGGTTGAATGGATTTGTTCAAAAAATATATAAATTTAAAACCAATTGATAAAATATCAGTAATTAATTAAAATCACATTTTTTTAATAAACTCAAATATTAAAATCAATCATCACATTATATAGTCCAAATCCAAATTTACATAATTTAAATGTCAATAATTCATACTCAAAACTTGTAAAATATAAAAATTATATAAGATCCTAGTGTAATAAAACCTTTTGTGTAAATGGATAAACACGCTAATACGTAAGTAAATGAGTTTAACTTATTTTACCTACAGGCTGAATGAATCATGCCAAAAATATCTCTTTATATATGAGTTACTAAAATAGAAGTCCGACCTATATAATTTATGTAATTATATGAGTTGACTTACTAGGTGCAATATGTTTTGAAAAGTGTATATGTAAGTAGGAATATGAGGAGTACTTGTGAGGAGGTTTTTGGAGCCTATAGTGATAAATGTGGAAAGGCCAAAAAGAAACCACATCCGAAGGAGATATAAGGAACGTGGAAGACCTGAAACTGAAACTTAAAAGTGCACTCAACAAAGGAGAATGGAAACAATGGGGTGCCCTCGAAGATGACATACGCTATGGTGAAATAATGGTTTGTGTTTGGCATATATTACTTATACCTGTTCTAAAGCCTAGAGTAGTCCAAAAAATACATTTAATGGACTTGACTGAAAGTTTATTCTATTCAGTTGTGAGATTGTAAACAAAACAATAAAACAAGTATAACAAAAGACACGAAAAGAAACAAGATACATAGACTTATTGGTACAAGAGACTTTTGGCAAGGAATTTCATTCCATAAAATAAGAGAAGACATGCGATTAATTAATTAAATAGTAGACAACCAAAGTCACATTCTTCTAAAAAACGATATGAATCACTATGATGAAGAAGTAAAGTACAAGCTGTTTTATTAAGATGATAGTTTTTATGTTTACCCATCTCGTTTTGTTGAGGTGTATGAAATCATAATGACTATCAAAAAGCCCCTAGGTACTCATAGAATTAATGAAAGGAGTAGAAAAATATTCACATAACAATGGAACTATTAAGTTGTGTTTGGATTTTAACACAACTTTGATTTTGAAGTCTACACTTGTGGTCAACAAAGTGGGTTGCGCGTCACTCATTGCAATTTACCAGTCAGTGGAACTAATAGACACTGAATCTCAATTTGATGGTTCAGTTCTTGTCGGAAAAAAGAAACTGTATTTCAATTTCTAGTTACAAGGGGTGAATAGGTTGTCAAAGGAGAGAACCAAGCACTTCGTGTTCATTTGAATACATTGATTTCCTTAAAGCAATGAAAATAATGGTATTTTGAAACATGAATACATGGATAAAAGGTTGCAGGGAGTTCCACAGAAATAAAATAAATAATAATATTGCTTATTACAAAGAAAATTAGGAACAGTTTATGAATTTTTGTTTTAATTATATAAGAGGTCTTGTAAACTTATATAAAAGACTTGAAATTAAACCTATAACTTTAAAAACGCCAAAATAAAAATTGTGATTGATATTATGGGGAATTGGTAAGGGTGAGCCTGTTTAGGGGAAGTGAGAGCTGTGATTGGGCGTCCTTAATCTAACATTATGCCCTATATTACCATACAGCATCTTTAGCGCCGCACAAAAAAAGTTAGTTTGGTATAAAAGTAAAAATAGGAATGCAAATTTCATGAATGAATTTCTCATAGAAATCTTCACATAAAACTCATCTATAAATTTTTCACCCTCATTTTATCTACTAAACATACACTAAATTACAATAAGGCAGGGACTACTCAGTATTGCTACAGGATTTCATATGAATAAATAATAGTTTACAGGAAGAAGTCAAATAAAAATACACCTCCATAATTTACAAGGAACTAAGAAACGGAGTTACAACTGATGACACCTCTTTCTCGCTATTCATTGATATACTGATAATGGTAGAGACTGAATTGACTTTGAACACTTACGAGTACAATGATTTGAAACCTTCTGTAAGAGGAACCACTTTCGCAGACAGCTTGGACTGCAATTTTGATGCAGCTTGACGAATTTCCTGAGGTTGGAAAAAAAAAGAAGAAGCCTATTTCATTAACTGCCCTTTTAAAGAGGCACTAAAGTTTCTTAGCATTAATATAAAAATGTAATGCAACACCCAGATATGGCCCGTCTCACTTAACTTCTTCCCTTAGGAGGTCAAAATCACGCAGGAATCTGTCCTGAGCATGCATGCTTAATGAGGTGGTACAAGAGGCAGGTGAAGACAACTTACAAATCTTAAAGAGTTTTCCATTGTATTGGTGCCCATGCAGATATGAGCAATTGGGGATGCAAGTGCAGGGAACTACCATAAAAGGAAAACTACAACGTTACCTCTATATTATATCTTGATGAAAAATGAGTCAACATAACTGCTTTGTTGCGAATCCACTGAGCATTTTCAATGATCTACATATTGAACACAAGTTTACTTTAAATCAGGTATCTACTCTCGATATAATATGCAGTAGATACATCATTATAAGAACCAATCAATCACAAGAATTAAGTATAGCGTAAATTTGTCAGAGCAGATAGAGGTTCTAGGTTCTTAGCTGCGATATGGCATCAAATCAAGTCATAAATGCATATGGCTAATCAGCTATGTACTTGGTTGAATTATTCTGTAACTGTATTTAGTCACAAAAAAAAAAAAGAAGCTGTTGATAATAATCAAAATTATGACATGGCTATATATTAAACATGGACACCTGAGACATACATGATAGCAACATAAAGAGGAAGGGCAAGCGAGAGAGCTGGGAAAGTTCATCTTTTTGCACCTTGATTTTGGCTAGCTACCTATAAAGAAGCCATAAAAGAATAAAGACATCACATTACCTCAAATAAATGTGTATGCCCATGTTGCCGAGCATGATCTATGCTGAATGACTCATCTAGGAAAGTTGCCTGTTACAAAAGTTTTAACAGTCAAATCAATCAAACAAAAAAGGATAAAATTAAGCTATTATACATACAAGTATGAGGTCAGAGCACACTACTAAGAGAACAGCTATAGCATTTGTGAGGTCAACAGTTCCTTTCTTCAAAGCAAGCCAGGGCCCAGAGTCTAAAAATACTGACAGTAACAACTTAGGGGGCTCTATGAATTCCGATACCAATTACAATAAAGAGGACATGCATTTGGGGTACAAGAAAAAGAACACAGGCACACAGCCAGTGGAAATTGCTTTCATTATACTGTTTATTGACCTATAAGTCGTTATAATTAGATGTCAAAGAATGACCTTTAAAAGAGAAAAGGTAGAAGGTAAAAAGGAGAAAAAAGAGAGAAGAAAGTCCCATATAATATTAAATATGCTTACATAATGAAGAGCCAATCACAAGAAAACCACCAATTTTAGTCTGCTAATCATTTTAACATATAGATTCACGGTCCAATAGCTCTTCCAACATTTGAATGCAATGGTGTAGTGTAGGTAACTAATGTTTATGTCTACTAATTGTTAAAGATGTTAATAAAAACCAGTCACAGACCCTCTCCTAACAGCTGTCAAGACCAACTATCTGAAAAGCTTAAGCTATTAGGTGCAAGCCTAAGAATAGTTTTTATCTTTGGCGTGCCTTGTTATGCAAAAGCCCTTTGTACTTTTAAGTGTGGACAAAGCATAGGGCCACCTTACCATAATGCTGAAATTTAATTAAATTGTGAGGAATGGGGCAGCATGAGCAAACTCTTGACCACTTGATCAAAGAAGCTTTGATTCCATGTCAAGGAACCAATTATCCCCATCACTTAAGTTGTTAGGAAAAGGCTAAGAGTGGGTCTATCAATACCCCTATCACTAATGACCATGATTGATAGAGTAGACTGGAAATTGTTGACAATAGAAGTTGAGTACAGGCAAACATTAGAAATTAAAGTGTGCTCTATACATGATGCCATTTTATCATATAGTTACAAGATATCAACAAAAAATCAGTTACATAATCTAACATTTATTGGAGTGGCAATTTAACTTCCTCAATTTGATCTTTTCACCTGTTTATCATCTAAATTTACGGCGAAACACTTATCTTGGATGGGATATACTTGTAACTTCTCACCCATTCTCATTCTATCTTCTTCACTTTTGTACAAGGCAAGCAGAAATTATTTTTATTTTATATAAAAAAGAAGATTTCAATAAAAAAGGAAAGAATGGCAAGCAGGAAATGCTTACTCCAGGAACAACATATGGAGAAAGAGAGCAGAAAAATCATAGCCAAAGTAATTAAACAAAAAGGCCCAGCAATCTCTTTGTATATTCTACAAAGAAAGAAACCCCTATAATTAAAATATCAATAAACTGAACAGTGAACACCATAAAAGGGTAATCTCACACTTCCACTCTGTTTTCATTCCTTCCAATACGAAACACAAATGAAGGGGGTTACCCCAAAATTCCAATGACACTAGCTCAAGTGGTAAAAAGGATCCACGTAAAAAGCAATGAAAAGGTGGCATGGGAACGAAATCCCCCTTCTAAAGAGTGGAAAGGTTAAATTAGAAGTCCATTTAATTTATGGAATAAAATAACCTTGAGGGAAGTTTTATGCTACAACTTCCTAAATAGCTATATATTTTAAGCCATCCTCCCACATTTGGCTTACCTCTATTGCCATTATCGGTTTCTAAGGATTTTAGCTGATTATCCTCTCAATTTTCAAAGTAGGCTGAACTTAGAGATATATACTTGTATCCATTTTCATTAAAAGATCATGTTGTACCTCAGTTATAAGAATTTTTGCTCTCAATGCATCAGCATTACGTGGGTCAAGCATGAAATCTGATGTTGTATCACCGGTGAAGGCCACCTCTGGAGATAATATAATGTCTGTAATCTAGAAAGGAGAGTTCATTAAAAGTAAAGATCAAAGAAGATTTCAATCAGAATTAAGTTGCAGATAATACAGACCTCAACACCAGACTTTTTTAATTTCTCAATTTGTTTCCCTTTCAAGTGAATGTACTGTTTCTTCAGCTTTTTCCTGATTGAGTAGACTACATAACCCTGCATAATACTACCAGGTTAGCATTGTTGTTATTCTAATAAACCTAAAAAGCATTCTTGCACAGCTCCAAGTAGTACTTTCATAAATCCAGATGATTCCATGGGAAAAGAAAAGATCAGGTATTAGGAGCTCACTCATTTTCACTGTTCTTTTTCTTTTGAAAATAAAATCATAATTAAAATGTTATCACTATCAGAATATATAATAAAAAAGAGACATACAAAGTACATAAGAAGTATACGAAAAATAAAAAAAGGTTGAAACAAGCATGTGGGTTCACCAGACAATACAAACAGTGTAGCGTTTCCTGTAGAAAATACTGAAAATATGTGGCATCAAAAGACAATACTCTAGATGACAAGTTGACAACACAGACACTGAAAGCTGAAACCTGTTAATATTTGGATCAAGCTCTTCATTCAAAAGCTTTTGTATGAGAATTCAGGTAAGTTATAATCCTGATACTCATAATCTTCAGTTAAAAAACCAGGGCTAAAGAACAACGGGTTGAAATGTACCTGGCTGGGTATGACATGTTGTGTTCTGAATGGTCGGACAACAAGGTTATTCCGCATCTCATATGTTTCCCCTGAAATCAAACTTCACTAATCATTTCCTTGAATATAACACCTGATCATTGAAGAAAGACAATGACACATACCCACGTCCAAAGCAACCAATTCAAGGTTCAATTCAACTTGGCCCATTGTCCTGTGAATATCAAGCAGCTTCTCAACATCCTCTTTGATGCAAGGAGGCACAAATACAGTAGGAGGTTTTAAATTGTATAAACCACGGCTAGCTACATACATTGGCAGCCCTCCCTAAATCATTGAAAATCGTCATGAGTTTATGCTAAACTTGCACTCAACATCCAATGTAGAAGAGACAGAGAAGGCATAAAACTGACGAACACAGTACTATGGTGCGAAAACACCTACACAAATAAGACACAGTGGGATTGATGAATACTGAAAAGAAAGGCTAACGTTAGAATTAGATTACCTGAGAATTTTTCTTAATATGCTATCAGTGATAATATGATACGATGGGAAAACGGAAATTTTAAAAGGTTATATCCATAAGTAGGCCCATGTTCTAGTTAGTAGTAAACTAGTAATAGTTAGGTATTTCAGGTAACAAACTTCATATTTAATAGTGTGAATTTGGCTTTTCTATCAGCAAGCAGTACCATCTATTCTGATAAGTGATAAGATTACATGGCCTTTATGTAATTTACCTTTTCCCTTCTAGGCTTCTACTGACCCAAAAACAAAAGGAAAAGAAACACTACTAATTGAAACCCTCGTCAAAACCCTATTGCTTAGAACCCCACCAGACATTATCAACCGTGGCCTGTGGGTACCCAAAGTGACAACAGTGCAGGAGCTTACAATGTGATCAAGATGGGCATGAGTAATAAAAACGAAGTTTTGCTGAATAGCTCTGCTTGGGCACCTCCCTATATCGAAGGCACACTTAAACTCAGGAATTATAATGCAGGTCTCTTGCCCACCAATTGAAAGCCCCTCAATCGAATAGCCTTCCAAATCCACACCCTTCCGGTTAACCAGGGACCGTGCTATCCGGTACTGTTCTTCATGTTCAATTGCTCTGCTGATTTCGGATAAATGTCCCGACCCTTTAAGGGCATTGACGAAGTTGACATGGGTTTGCACTGAAACTTTGTGGGTCGATGGCTTTGGCGAGAAAATGGGTTGATGAAATGGGAAAATTGGAAGGGTCTTCAAGGCTGAATTGGTCAAAGAAACTTGCATTATTTCCTGGTGGTTTTGAGAGAGAAGCACACTAAATGAAGCAGAGAAAGAAAGGGGGTTTAAAATGGGTTTTAGAAACGTTGTGTGTTTGTCTCAACTCTGAAGCACAGAAGAGATAATTTAGGAGACGAGGTGGTGGGTAAGGCAAAGTTGCCATCAAAATCATAAGGGTACGCGGACCTGCGGCTGCTTCCTTATTTTATGAAACCCGACACATAATTTTGGGGAGAAAACTGTGTAGGCTCAACTTTGATGTCATGATAATCAACTAGGGGTCGTTTTTCGAGGTGATGTTTAGAAAAATTCATGTTAAAAGAATTTATTTGTGTTTGACACTGATATTTTTAAAAGTTAATTTATAAAAATTGTTTTTTATTTGAATAATATAAAATAAAAATTACTTTTAAAGATAAAATTATCAAAAATGACACTAGTAACTGTTGAACTCAATAAAGAAAAAAAATTAAATTAGGTTACTTTAATAATTTAGGAATAATGTTGGATACAAAATTCTGCTACACAAAAAATTAATTCTCCCCACATCAATGAACATTGAGTAATATTGTTAAAATTGAAATAAACAATAAATCGATAAGACTTTTAATTTAAGTTTAATTGGATCAATCATTTAAACTGTTAGATTAAATTAAATATTAATATAAAAATAATTCACATGTAATAATATAAAAATTATAAAATTATAAAAATATTGAATATTTTTATAATAAAAAATTAATGACTAGCTGATTTAAACAGTTTAATCAATTAATTTAAGTAATTTTGATTGGTGTTGACTAATCTAAATTAATCTGATTGTAAATTTAATTATGAGACTAAACTATAATTGATTAAATGTTTAATTTACGGTCAAACCAGTTAGACCATTTGGTCTAGTTTGGTTTGGTTTTGACAATAGTGACATTGAGTTTAATTATTTCAATAGTTAAATAGAATAACAAATATTAAAAATATGTGTTAAAATTAATTTGATTTGATATAAATCAAGAATATTTAAATCCTATTAAATTTGATGAAATATTTATGTGTACATAATCAAAATTTTAAAGTATTTTTAAATTCAGTTAATTTTTATTTTATAGCTTTTTAAACTATAAATTTTATTTACATATCAAATCAAATCTCAAAATTTGTCATTACTGCTCTTAAAAGTTTTCAAATTGGAAGATTACATTCATTTCAAGAAGAGTCTGATGATAGACATTGCTTGCCAAAGGAAAGGTCTAAACTTTGGGGCTGACTTTTCTTTCCAAGTTTCCTTCCAGACTCCAAAATCAATTAGTTGTGTAAAGTTTCTATTCAAACTCTCTTTTGATGCAAAGAACACATTCTCTAAGAAGCATGGACTTGAAAGTGTCGACATGCTAGTTGGGTATTGAATTGAACTGCCACAACCAATCTTGTAGCTTGAATGTGTAAACAATAATGAGATCACCTTCAATAATAATACTTGCCCAAGTACATTAAGCCGTCGCGCCTTTGATTGCTTTCCAGGAAGCCTTATTAGATAAAAAAACAAGAAAATAAATAGAAAGAGTGATTAGGAAAGTAGATACTCTTCTAAACTCTAACCCAGAAGGCATTTAATTTCTTAACTCTCCAGGCTTATGTTGTCAACAAAAATACATTTTTGTCATCTCTGAAGCCGAGTCTGTAACATATACTCCCAGTTTTTTCCATGAATTCTTAATAAAAAAAAAGATTTTCCAATGAATTCTTGCCTATGATGAATGTTGACCCCACCAATTTTTTGACGTCTGGGACTAAATTTCATCACAAGTTTTTGAGGAAACTCCAGTGGATCGGATAAGTAGAAATAGCTGAAATTGGAGCTTTCAGTAAAGTTTCTTTCTGCTGGTGTGAAAAAAAAATGTGGCTTCCATCCTTGAATTTTATAGCAATTCTATTCTGCACATAAGCTACAGCTTTGCGCATAAATCTTCCCTGAAATTAATTCACTTCTTCCATTCCACAAATGGTCATATTTTCCACTAACATATATTGATCTTTTTAATTGTCCAAACTCCAATATCATTGCACAATAGGGTAAGCAAATCAACTAGTTTTCTACTATAATGTTAAGACTACTCATTCAGAGTATTGATACATAAACCAGAATTTAGTAGAATTGAGATATACAGGATACAAAGCAGCTACATTTTTCATAACTAATACGAGGGAATTCATGGTGCAAGCACTAGTATCAAAAGTCTGTATTTTGTACATCTTGGCGTGTTGGTTGCACCATTACCTAACAAACGAAAGAAGATTGCACAAGTCGACATATAATCTTGATTTCTGATCTCAAATATTTATAATCCATGAACAAAACACTTCTATCTACTCAAAATGAATTAGGAGAATAGCTTGTTTGATTCTGCAAATGATACATCACTGCAAACTGTGACTCTAGAATTTGACAAGATTATCTCCGCCTTCTGTAAGGTGCAACCATGAATGATGGGCAAAGGTAACCCTTTACTGAGACGTGCATTTGCATATGGCAAGAAGACAGTTTCAATAAGCGTCCACACAACTGGCTGCAGTGAAAAAGGATAACACACCTTTTATCAAGGAAAGATCTTCAAAAATTTTATTCACTATATGCATCATACACAACACAAAGGCACCTGAATCAGGTACATCCGCAGATTGCCAATATTGCTCCATTTCAATGACATTGCAAAGTCATCCAATCTGACAGCACCTACAAGGTTGTTTCCATTGATTTTGACTGAACCAGAAGCTTGAATCACCTGTGCAAACAGGATGTAATATAGCAATTATGGTCATTGTAATGGATCAATATTACAAGTTAACAATCAAGAATGGACAACTTAAATTCAGTGGAAGGTGTACAGTTTACACAGATGAGAAGAATCACTTGATCTGATGATCATGGATTATTTGATTGGTATGACCATGAAAACATCAAAAAGTAGGAGATGCAAGATCTGAATCCTTGGTGAAAAGCTAGAATCACCTAGTGCTTTCTAAGTACAAATGTTACTATGAGATATGGGGTAAAATGCAAGGAGTATTTTCAAAATCATAAAATAATAAAAACATTTCCAAACTTGGTGTGCTCAACTTATATCAATAAACTCTTCTGTAATATCCTACATTGAGATTATACAGTATTGTTATATCTCTATGTAAAACTAAATAGAATCAAAGACCGACCCATTTCTCTGAAATTGATCACTATTCAAAAATAACTTTGCAACTGAAAATTATACATGGCAAACATAAATAGTCTCGGTAACCAAAGTAGCCTAGTACTGTGGACAGGCCAATCCTGCCGAGTGGAAGATTTTTTACCCAGATTCTTGAATAACTTGAATGACTGTATTAACAAAGCTGATACAGATTAGCTTCCTTCTGTAGAAAAAAATATGATAGAGGACTGCCCAAGGTTGTACGATTACGCTTTTAGAATAGAAAAATGATTTGTTCAAAATCTTCCCACTGCATGCTGAGCTCCATGTTACAACCACACCAGCCCATGGAATTCATCATAATCAAAATATATTGATTATGGTAACACCCAAGTAATATTCAGGATGGCGATGGAAAAAATACACATAATAAACCTTGAAAATATAGTTAATTAAATATCAATGATCCTACCAACGAGATGCATGCCACTGGTACTACTTCATCTTCTTCCATAACATCAATAGCTAAGTCTGTAAATATGTTGGCACCTGCCTTCTGATTTGAAATCTCCACAACTGGAGGAGAATATAAAGATATATTCAAGTTCATGTCATGATTTGGGTATTTCTTGTACAACTGGGGAACAATATATCTCCATCCTGCAGTGTTCAATAGAGATTGATCTGGTACTTGGGTCACAATCCAGTGCATAAATTTTGCCTGAACACATAAAGCAATTTCTCATTTGACATCAATCCAAAGATACAGAAAGAAGAATATTTTAACAAGTCTATGCTTTGAGACCACAATCAAACATTCAAACCTACATCATAATACAAGGCTGATGCAGAGTTAAAGACAGCCTCATCCAAAGCGATTCCTAGCATTTTTGATGAATTTGTGCAGGAAACTGGAAGTTTTGAGTTCTTGTGCCAGTAGTTAGGGAGGGAAACACTTCTTTCTATGAATAACCCATTTATTTCAAATCCAACAGACGAATAACTTAGTAAAACATCATTGACAAAAGTTACATTTAAAGAGGCATGATCATCCACTGGAACCTCCTGTGGAAGACTTTTCAAATACGAGTCAAGTCTCGAAATCCCTTCTTTAAGTTTCTTGGTGATAGCATTTTCCACTGCTGACCCAATTAGCCCTTCAAAAGCATCAACTATCCTGTCAGATATGAAGCAAAAGTAAAAGTCACAAAACCATAAAAACATTTTCTACCAGATAAAGTAACAAGGCAATATGTGAATAGATGATAATAAAAATTCAATATGCTGGCAGCCTCCAAATATTGTTTACTTAGTAAATTCCAGAGTTCACTTACTACAACAATATATATCTTATGATGTACATTCATCCTGTGTTAAATAGTAGCATATTAGAGCAAGGATTCATCACACTAGCTGGCAAAAGTTGGAAATTGTGAGAGAAGCAATCCTCTTGGTGGTGAGGATAGGGAAAGTGTTTCTAGGCTAGGAATAAGTGACCAGTCTGAAGATATTGACTACAAAGGGAAGATTCTTTCAAGAGTACATATTTGACATTGTGGATATGATAATTCTCATATTTAGTATGCATATATGATTTCCACATTTTGAAGTCAAGCCTATTTCAGGTTGAAGTATTCTTCAATAAATTTTTCATCACTTTGTTCTCTGCTCTTGAGAATTATTGTCTGTTCAAGGAGAACCTGAAGAAAACAACAAAAGATTCAGCTGGATAAGAATGAGAGACAATTCCTAATCAAGATGGACATGCTAGCTAATGACATTTGTCTTGATGCTTTTGTACCAGACATTATTTATGATACTGCAAGTACCATATTGATATAATACAGTTTGTATTTGACATGTATAAGAACCAATTAGCCAACTGCAAGATAAGTTGGGCTAGCCATTTTAGGCCACGAGTTTAGCCCAACCCCTACATTGATTGAATATGCTTAGATTGTGGCATATATAAGCACCAAATAGCCGACTACAAGATACTTTGGGCTAGCCATTTGGCCATGGGGTTTGGTCTGTCCCTAGTGTTGTCTGTGGCCAGTTGGACTACTTGGGATGTTACATTATATTAATCAAGCAGGTTTATATATTATTATACGAAAATATATGGATTTCAAAGTTTACAAATTTCTAAAATATTTGAAGGAAGCTTTATTGGCTTCATCTTAAAGGTCAAGCTTAAAGAATTGAGAAACTTTCAAGTTAGCTGAAATTTAAACTAATGAACAAGAAAAGAAATTTCTTTACAACATAAAGGCTTTAAGGTAGTAGTAAGCTGAACACAAAACC
The DNA here is from genome assembly GCA_019955255.1 of Castanospermum australe. Classification (NCBI taxonomy): domain Eukaryota; kingdom Viridiplantae; phylum Streptophyta; class Magnoliopsida; order Fabales; family Fabaceae; genus Castanospermum; species Castanospermum australe. Next base: position 45,070 of record NSJW01000625.1, on the reverse strand, counting down.
TGTGAGAAGTGGTTGACATAGAGAAATTAAAATCCACAATATGATCAGAGAATTTTTAAGATATATGAGGTTTTTTGTAACCCTAGAAATTATAATCCACACGAAGAAATATGTTGACAGAATTCTTAAGATAGCTCATAGTAGGGGCACTTGAGTCTCTCACACTAGATTCTTTACCAAATCTTTTTGATGTTTGACATAGAGTGTTACAATCTCCCACATTCAAGAGCCAGATATTCTTGTGAAGGCCATTAAGTAATCAGAATCCAGGAGAAAAAATGGCACATTCCTCTGGGTTCACCAAACTAGATTTGCAGAATGTAACCTACCTTTATTATTTTTTTATGGCTTTGGATATGATGAAAGTGATGAGCTTTTGGATTTTTATGTTACTGGGCCCTTGCTTAGAAAGATTTTGTTTAATGTTAGATTTCTAATTTCTTATGTGTTTAGGCTATTATATGATTAATGAGAAACTACAAAGCTCAATAGCTCAAAATCTCACGGCCTTTCTGATCAACCCTATATTGGTTTGTTATACTTCACATTTGTTGAGCATTTGAAACATCCTAAAGATCAGTTACACATTTTCTGGCTTCTACATATCTAAAGGTAAAAGCTGAAGAAGCTTAAAACTTCAAAATATTTTCAATAATTTCTCTTCATAATGGAATAATGCAATTCAATCATAAAACCCAAGGACAAGTTTCTCTAAAGTGAAAACAAAATGATGTTAAAGATATCAGCATACAAATGGCCCTTTTTTGTTCCCTTTTAATCATTTTTATATTTGTAACTTGGCATTTGGGATTTTCATTTCCTTATCTATAAATCATTTCAAGAAGGTTATGCAGAACAATAGTAGCAGGTTACCATTTGTCAATTAAAATTTATCAACCTGTCTATAGGTTACAATATGTAAAAATGCAAACAGCCTATTTTGTCATGTAATGAAGTAAAAGTAATATCTCTCTCCATCTTCTGGAGGATTCTAGAGATTGTCTACCTAATGCATTCTAGGATTCATTATTCATATAAGGGAATGATATCTTACTTATCACGTGTTCTTCTTTTTGGATAAATAGTGTCAAAGATATAAGAAATTAGTCATTTTGGTATTGCCGCAAATTAGCAGAGGTGGTAAGTAATAAAATATAGCCTCAAAACAAAGTGGTTATGTACAGCTTGTTCAGTTGAACTAATGATGTTAGCATTAGCACATGCATAAATGCAGAAAATATGGCATTTAGACATTAAGAATATACCATTATGCAGTAAAACTGAGGCATCTACACTTAAAAGGAGGAAAGATTACCAGCTGCCAACACAAGTTCTATAAAGCAAAGAAAAGCAACAAGAAACCAGGAAATATGAACCTTAGGTTCCTTTATGAGCTAGAATCTTATATGGATAATGCCATACCCTTGATAAAGCCAAGATGCACCTCCATCCAATTTTATTGAAATTTCTTTAACATAAGACCCACAGTCCTTAAGTTTCAGCTTCAAAGATCCTTCCTGGTTCTCCAAACCGAACGTAAGTCTGATTTCCAGGCCGTCAACCTTTCCAGTAGTAGCACTTATCAAATTCCTTTTTGATTATAATCGTGAAGAAGATGAACAGATAGAAACAGACATGGCAGTAACAAGAATTTGGCATCATTTTGAGCCCATGCACCCAAGAATAATCATAATTATATAATAAGTTGTTGGCCAGGATAATTTACAAACATATTACTGTACAAAAAAAAAATGTAAAACAAGAATACCACATATAAACTCCACATTGAGTAGAATGAAAAGAATCTAATGTCACAGTGCAATCCTATTTTATAGCTTCAGATATGTCATTAATGCAAGTAAGACCTTCAACACAGTTAAGGAACCTACCATTAGAATAATAACAATTGATCCTTTATATATGTTCTTTCAATATAAGTATTTATCATTAAATATTAGTTGACATTGGCAGATACCAAATCCCACAACAAAATATGACACAGTATTCTTCGAATGACAAAGAATACCAGAAAATTAGGCATAAATCATTGCATCTTCAACGACACATCCTTCAATCCCAACAAAAGCAAGCAACAAGTGAACCAAAGAAACCAACGCCCCTCCATAAGGATATTAAGTGTCTATCAACAACACAATTTTGCTACTTAACAATGATCGTATAAAATAGGTTATGACAATTCAAAGGATAATTTTTATATATATTAAAAAGAAAACAAAAAAGATCATATCCATACCTGAACAGAAGCTCTACCTTTGTCGGAAATCTCAACGGGCACGAGCCACGTACTGTAAGAGTAATACCAATTCATGCTCAAATTACAAGTAGCGCCAGAAGCTATAATGGAAAACCCACCTTCCCCGGGCTTGACATACGAGGAAGGAACGTCGATTTGATAAATTGTGATGTTGGAAAGCACCATGTAGACATTACCGACCACTGGGATTTTCGCAGTCTTTTCAATATTGGGCAATCGGTGTGAGATTATTGAGGAAATTGCCTCATTCACGAGCAAGTCTTTCACAAAATCAAGACCATGTTGGGTTATCAACAAGGATATAAAAGCTTGGTTTTTAGGTTGAATTTGAGCATACCCATGGGTCAAAGAACAGCCTAATAGAAGCAGAAAAATGAAAGGTGCCATTTTGATTAATGGGTCGCCAAAATTGGAGTTGTCCCCCTTGTACAAAGGCAAAGATACCATAGGCGAAACTTAGTCCAGAGACAACTACGTACCCCCAAAAAAAAATAATAAATAAAGTACGGGGACAACTTGCCTAGGAGTCAAAAGTCAAAACACTTCTTGAGGGAATGAAAAGTCAAAATTGCCCATTCTTGTCTTTGGCCTTTATCTTTTAGTGGGTGACCAAAAGGGGTAATTCATCCTCTGCGAAATTGCTTTTGTCTTCCGGTTCAGACGGAGAAGGCGGTGAGGGCTCGCCGTCAAGAAATATGGCATTACTGGGCGGGGTACTCGGTGCAAACCTCCAAAGTTCTCATTCTTGTTGGAACTGGTAGTTTTCTCCTTTTCTGTCCTATTCTAATAAATTTTCTGTTTGACTTAGCTTGTTGAAATTTATCAATAATAAAGCTATTAAAATTTTGTATGAGCTGTTTGATAAGCCCAGAAGTCGGTTTTGTTGTTGTTGTAAGTCTATGGGAAATGCTTGCCTCTGAAATTCAGTTAATTGTCAATAGATGGAGTAAAAGAGTGTAACTTCATTTGTTTTGAATCCTACTCATTTACTGCTCCATCTTGTTTGACATAATTGCTATTGATAAGATAGAGATATACTCTGTTTGTATTTTAAGATTAAGCTAATATTTATCTTTCTAGATAAGGTTTATCAGATTAGGAATCTTAATGTAACACAAACTTATACTGCTGTATTATATATTTGTGATGCATGAATGAATTATGTGATTTCTCTTTTAATCTGTATGATGATCACATTGCTGCCAATTACTCTTCCCTCCATTCTTCTTCCTCTTCTAAATCCTTTTTACTCAAAGATATTTTCCTTGTTCCTAATCTTACCTCTAATCTTCTTTTTGTCAAAAAGTTTACAAAGGACAATAACTGTAGTATTAAATTCTTCCCTTCTTCCTTTGTTGTCAAGGATCTAAAGACCCAAGCTCCACTTCTCACGTTCAATAATTCTAGTCCTCTCTATCAATTTCCAGCAACCATCTCTTCTTCTCATGTGGCACTTCAAGCTTCTAAAATATCTGCAGAAACATAGCATAGGCATTTAGCTCATGCAGGCAGTCAAGTTGTTTCTATTTTATCTCAATCTTTTCCTTTAGGTCACATAAATAAAGCTGATCATTGTCCAGCATGTAGTTTAGGAAAGAGCACTAGGCTTCCTTTTCAACCTTCAAATTCTCGTGTAATGAGCTATTTGAGATAATTCATTCTGATTTATGGACAGCACCTATTTCTTCCTTTCAGCAATATAATTATTATTTATTATTATTAGATGATTTCACTCGTCATGTCTCGATTTTTCCATTGCGAAACAAATCTGAAACCTTTTCTCATATTTCCTCCTTCTTTAATTGGATTCAAAATCAATTTAACACTACTATTAAATCCTTCCAATGTGATAATGGCAGAGAGTACAATACTCCACATTCTTAAAATTTTGTCAAGATAAAGGTGTTAAGTTGCGTTTTTATTGTCCATACACTTCCTCACAAAATGGAAAAGCTGAAAGAATGCATCGCACTCTCCTCAATTATGTCCGTTCTCTACTAATCCAAGCAAACTTATCACATAAGTTTTGGGTTGAAGCCTTTTTTACTGTTGTTCATACTTACAACCGTCTTCCTTCTCCTTATTTATCTAACATGTCTCCTCATCAGCTTCTCTTTCAAACAGCATCAGATTACTCCCATTTAAGAGTTTTTGGTTGTCTTTGTTATTCGAACTTGAGTGCCACTACTCCTAACAAGTTATCTCTACGTTTTGTTCCTTGTATTTTTATTGGATATCCTCCTATCACAAAGGATACCACTGTCTTGATCCTAAAACCAATAAAGTCTACATCTCTAGGCATGTTATCTTCTATGAGTTTGTTTTCCCTTATCCTATTTCATCTTCTCAATACTCTTCTTCTTCTTCCTTATCATTTAAATTGCTTAATCCTACAACCATTCAAACTCCTTTATCAATGCCATTCCAAAACATGTGTACCCCTACTACAACTGCCTCTATCACTTATCCAAATTCTCACATTCTGCCAACTTCATCTTCACCATCTACCGCAACATCACCTATATCTTCACCATTTCAACCTTCCAATACTAATTCCTTACCCCATTTCATCCCTACACAACATCATTCTCATCCCATGATTACAAGAAACATGGATGGAACACGTAAGCAAAAGATTAAACCTTCCCTTTTCACCTCCACATCCTTTCCCACCAAAGAGCCATCTTCGTATAAAGTAGCCTCTTCATTTCCTGTATGGCAGAAAGCCATGCATGAAGAATATTCAGCCTTAATTACAAACAAAACATTCACACTGGTTCATCCTCCTCCTAATGTCAATATTGTTGGCTCAAAGTGGATTTATAGAATAAAATACAAGGCGGATGGTTCAGTTGGAAGGTATAAAGTCCGGTTAGTGGCACAAGGGTACAGTCAACAACATGGTGTTGATTATTATCAAACTTATTCTCCAGTAGTTAAGCTAGCTACTGTAAGAACTGTCCTTTCTTTAGCTCTCTCAAAGAATTGGAAAATCCGACAACGTGATGTTAAAAATGCCTTTCTCCATGGATATTTACAAGAGGAAGTCTTTATGAAGCAACCTCAAGGCTTTGTTGATCCTGCCAAACCTAATTATGTTTGTCATCTCGATAAAGCCATTTATGGTCTTAAACAGGCTCCTAGAGCTTAGTTCCAAAGGGTTGCCCAATTCCTTCTTAAGCTTGGTTTTAAGTCTAGTTGCTCCGAAAGTTCAATGTTTGTTTATCATCATTTGGATGGCGTAGCTGTACTTTTTTTATATGTGGATGACATTCTCTTCACAGCTTCCTTCAAACTCACTGCTACAAAGAATTTTAGCACTGCTTAGTAAAGAATTTGCCATGAAGGACTTGGATGATGTTCATTATTTTTTAGGGGTGCAGATTAAATCTAATTCTGGAGGTTTGTTCTTGCATCAACATAAATATACATCATCCTTGTTGGAACACAGTGGTTTACAATCATGTAAACCTGTTCAGACACCATTATCGCCAAAGACACCTCTCTTCCATGACAATAGTCCTCTGCTTCAGAATGTTAGTGAGTATCGCAGCCTTGTTGGCGGCTTGCAATATCTTACTTTCACAAGACTAGATCTTGCCTTTTCTATCAATCAAGTGTCTCAATTTATGCATCTTCCTAGAGAGCATCATTTACAAGCTGTAAAAAGAATTCTTCGTTATGTTAAAGGCACACTTCATTATGGTTTACAAATTTATTCTGCTAATGTCTCTTAGCTTGAAGGTTACACAGACTCAGATTGGGCAAGTTGTCCCACTACCAGGCGTTCCATTACAGGTTATTGCTTCTTTTTAGGTAAAAATATTATCAATTGGAGTGCAAAGAAATAGTCCATAGTATCTCGCTCTAGTACAGAAGCAGAATATCGTGCCTTGGCTTCCTCAATGGCTTGAATCATGTTGGTTACGCAATCTTCTTTCATGAACTTCATCACCCTATTTCTTCTGTCCTAACATTACTGCATTGTAATAACTTTAAGTGCCACATACTTAGTACACAATCCAGTTTTACACCAACGTACCAAGCATTTGGAGATATTGACTTCCATTTTGTTAGGGATAAAAGTTTTGAAGAAAGAAATTCTGTTACAACACATCTCCACAGATCAACAAGTTGCCGATCTATTTACCAAGGCTTTATCTACTTCCAAGTTTGTTTATCTTCACAGCAATCTGACAGTAGTCCCCTCCATTGCTCAGATTGAGGGGGGATGATAAGACAGAGATATACTCTGTTTGTATTTTAAGATTAATCTAATGTTTATCTTTCTAGATAAGGTTTATCAGATTAGGAATCCTAATGTAACACAAACTTTCATTGCTGTATTATATATTTGTGATGGATGAATGAATTACGTAATTTCTCTTTTCAATATTCTTTAGATATGACACACAAGGGGGAAGGGGCATTTTTTTTTTCTTATTTAACTTTTTCCAGTAATTGGAAACTGTATCCTTGTGGTTCAGGACTTCATGCGTTGTTGTTTATCATCTGGTAAAGCCATTAAGTTGCCCTCTTCATTCACTGCATTTTAGGTTTGACAGGTTCTGTTGTTTTAAGAAGCGGGACATTGTCTGATCTCATTGCAAAGCTTCAGGAATTGCTGAAGGGTGCCAATCAAGTTGAGATTTCACCTGGAAGATATGACACTGCACTTATTGCTGCTCAGGTATTGCAAACTTCTAAAATGAAATTTTGTGGGGCCTTAGGCAGTTTATAACTATGACTGTTTCTGTGATATTATTAAAGACTGCATGTTCAAAATGTTAGGTGGGATGTGGGAAGCTTAGCCCATAATTATTATTTTTCTTTTATGTTGCATTTAATACATGGCTTAGGCTAGATAAACCCTGCCTAAATGATGCAAACCAAAACAAGACAGAACCACAAAAAGAATTAATATGTGGAAAAGGTGAAATATTTCAGGGGCGAAACCTTTCATTCATCCACGAACTTTTAATTTGAGTTCTGTGACATTGTAGGATACTTGATGGTAAAGCTATATCTTCACAGAGAATTTGTTATTTAATGCACAATATACCTGTGTGTTTTTTACTTCAAATTCGATAACTAGCACAAGCGATTAGGGAGTTGACCTTGTCCAGGCCTGTCACTATCTTCAATGGCAATTCTTCCTGTACTGGTATGTAGATTGCATTCTATTGCAAGTTCTACTCCAAGAAACATGAGTTTTTGTATATTTCTCTTTCCTTCTCTCTTCAGTGGCGATATTGAATATCAGAGTTGAATCATAATACTTAGTTTACTGTGCACTGTACAGTTACCAGTTTATCTTTACCCATTCAGAGGTTTTCCTTAAGAGCAATGCTATTTAACACGAAAGAAATTGCACAAATTGGATCAATAATTCACATGGCAGCACGGAGTCGGAGAAAGAGTAGTGGAACTGCAAGGGCACATATTGCATTTAATAGTGGAACAGAAAGGACCCGTATTGCATTTTGTGCTCTTTATTTCATGTATATTTTTCATGTAAATGAGCATTTCCCTTTCCTTAATTGTCAGGTTAGTGATGCAGCTCTGCAATCTTAATAGAAGAATATGTTTAAGGGAGAGAGCAAATAGGATAGAGATTGGTTTTTCAGGTATGGGAGTAGTCTACCTCGTTGGACAAAATCTAAATAATTCAGATTAGCCTTGAATTGAAGACCTTCAGTCCTCCTGATAACTAGACAGTTTAGAGGGCAAAATAATTTATTTCTTCCCTCAAAATACATACAGAACACCCTACTTTATAGACCCTTTCTTGAACAGGCTGGACTCTCTAGTGATTGACCGTTTTTTAGAATTCTTTCTTAATGCCCAGTCCTCTAATCATGAGATTAACTTCTCCAAGACTTGCTTAATCGTATTTGACAGACTGACTTTTAGAAGTCCAAAACTCACCATTTGAAGTTTTCCCTGAGTCATGTCCTTCCTAAAGCCATGACTCACCTTTTTCTTTCCAGCCATAGCAACATTAGTAAATCATTTTTTAGCAAACTGGCGGACCCATATTCAACACAGTGAGGGAAACTACCCTCACAAATTTTAAAATTTTGTTAATAACATGTTTTCACTATTGCCCTCAATAGTATTGTTGATTTGTTGCCAATGCTATTGAGTCAACAAAATGGATTTAATTTTAATTCATTGTCACACTATGATTTAATTATATATTATCACATTATTAAAAGAATTCGACTATGATTCAACTATGCTTTATTGATGCATAAAAAGTTTTAGTCTCTGGATCAAGATTAAACTCTAACAAAATATTGTGGCTGATATTTTCTGGCTCTTAAACTTCTTTGGCATGATAATCTATTGAAGAGGGAGAAAAGCTTTAAGCCTTTATCCATTAAAGCCAACCACTATCGCACAAATTTCCACTCCTAATGTACTTTTTTCTTTCTCCTATCTCTCTCGAACACTAAAGCCACAACCCCCACCGTTTTTTAAGCTTCTGCACTCTGCAGGTACAAAGAGAAGGAATATTGCTCTGTTTTTCTACCTAGAAAAGGTAAAAATTAGTTTAAAACCTCAATTTCTTTGATATTTTATATCTTCTTTTTGGTTTATTTACTATTATGTCAGTACAATAAAAGATGCTTTGCTATTTACAAACTATTTGATCTCAAAATTATGTTTTAGAGCTAGATATATCAAATACATACCAAATGCTTGTTACATTAGTTGTGGATATATAATAGAACCTGTAGTATTATTTTAGATGAGGCTACAAATTGAAAATCTGTTTTTTTTAGTATCTATCTGAATAGTTTTGTGTTTCTTGTTTCTTTTAGTTATTTGCCTTTTCTTTTACTTCTGTGTGATATGGTGTATAAAGTTGGATTTGAATATTCAGCATTCTTATTTCTTATTAGAAAATTATTTTAGTTTTGTATCAATATATAACTAATCGTGATCATATTGTTTTTAGTGCATAAGAATGCATAAATATTTTAAAAGAAAATCATTGGAACAACCATTTCTTTCTCATTCAAGAGAAATTGTACACATAAGATGATGGAATCAAGAATCTACAAGAGAATACAACCATTTATATAGAGCTTAGACTACATCTCAATACTAAGGACAAATTTAGCAGACTTTATTTGGCAGATTAATGTCAGAAGTTACTCATTAGAGGCTTTGGGGTGCTAAATTTCATTTTCTATCCTGCTTCCTACTAGCTTTTGCTTTTGCCTAGTATCCTTGCTAGCATTGCTTGAACCATCTCTCTTGCGTACCTGTGGGAGCATACAAATTATAATCAGAAGATGGTATTCGATGGACGTATACAAGAACACATATTCATGCATACAAATGTAAATAGCTTTCATGATCATGAGTGACTTTATCTATTTAAAAATCAACGAGGAAGGAAAATTTTGAATCCATGATCATGAATTATGAATTTGTTATGCTTGACTTGGATGCCTTGTGGAGTGGACTAATGAAGAGATTCTGACCTTGGGCTGCTCTTCAGGGAATTGATAGCTTGGCACTGTTTTCCGCCTTGATACAGTTCTTCTAGCTTTAAAGTTGTTCTTTGCTCTTGGTGGTTTAAAGCTACCTTTTTCTTCTCGTGAATGTACTGAATAGTTATCAAAATGCAGGGGCACTTCATTTGACCCGCAGCTCTCCTTTTCTTCCCCAGCAGCATCTAAAAATCTCGTCTTGATTGCGAATTTGTGATTCCTATTAAAAGGATCATACTGCTTCATAGCGTGGCTTTCAACCAATGCGGTGTCTGGGAGGCGGGTTGCCATCCACCGTTCAAGCCAGATCCAGCTCATATTTGGTTCCATGCTATTACATTTTGTTGATTTTCTCTTTGAACAGATTCGTAGCTGCAGGAACCAGGATTAATGTTTTGATTTCAGCCCTATCCTTTCCCTCTATGAAAAGATTTTTAATGTCTACCTGTTGTGAGAAAGCATAAGCTAGTGCTCTTTCCCTCCTGGTTGTTGCCTCCATTCTGTTCTGCATCCTCATTTTTGAAATATAGCTACTTACCGTGCTATCATCCCAGTCTTCCTGAAAATGTCATGTTAATATGCAGCTTAACAGGTTTTTGATTAATGATGAATTAAAACCAATTTGATGGGTCCGAATGCCTTCAAAGTTCAGACTCTGAGAAATGCTTCAACACGTGGTATATGTCTTATTACCCTTTACAGCATGTTATAACTTGCTGGTTGCAATGCTATGGACCCCATACATAAACTCAGGCATGCTATCACTGTATATCTAGCTTGCTAACAGTCCTTGCACACATTAAAAGAAAAAAAAATCACAAACACAGGTGTGCCAGAAAAGAACTGGTTACCATCCTGCTGAGAATTACTAATTAAGATATATCCTGGTAAACGTATTTTTAATTTAGAATAAATTAACCAAAAGAATGGTTAATCAACTGAACATATTCACCTTCTTTAAATATTTTTAACCATTCTATTAGTTAATCATCTTCAATTGAAGATATGTTCGGGAAGATGTGTTAAATGATAATTCTCTCTAATTTCTTTGTCCTTTTCTTTCTGAATTTATTTATTTGAGCATATTTCAAGTGACTCTTCTATCGATTTTCTTTTAACCAAAATCATGTGCTAGTCCACAAGGTAGCACTGTCTTCTGTTATACCTTTCGCTTTACTAACTGAGTTCTGGACCTGCGTTGTATACGGCGGTAAATACTCATTTTTTCTCCATCAACCGAGACAACTTCAGTGGAATTCCCAGTTTGGACTTCAATTGATGTGGCCATGGACTTCCTGTCTGGACTTTCTGTTACTAATTTGAGCTTCTCCTTACCATTTTCTGATCTGATTCCTTCATTTTGACGCCTCAACTGAAATGTGCAGCATACCAGTGATGTTAATGAGCTAGAAAATATTCTTTATGTAAGGGTCAAACAAACTCTGCATCATATGAATATTAAATATACCGTTGTATCCTATAGTTATAGGCATTGACTTTTTTGCAATTAAGATGTTAAAATTACAACAGTTGAGGGTGTACTTGATATGAGTGGAAATGAATGAATTGAAGGGGGGGAGGGTGGAAATTGACGTTGTTCCATAAATTGTCATTTTCTACCATTCCCCCTTCAGTCTTACAATTTTCACTCTTAGCATGCACACCTTGAACTACGTGTTCAAATAAGTCCTTGTCTTTCATGCAATTTTCGCTTAGAAGGAGCTATATTTTCTTATGTGAAGATGCAAATTTGTGTAATTCTAGTTTGGTGAGCTAACCAGGAGGCTTCTATATGCTGACTGAATAAGAATAGCTGCTTCCTCCTCATTCAATAATTTGGAGTTTGAATTTGGCTTTTTCTCTGTCAAATTCTCCACAGTTTCTTCACGTTTGATCTCGTCTTTATCAGTCAAGTCCTCCTGTATGGGCTGTGTAACCGTGGCTTCGGAGCTTTTCCCTGAAGCTGAATCTTCCTCTGCAAGCACTGAATTGAATTCCTCGCCACAAAAGTATGATTTCACAGATACCCATCTTCTATTTTCCACAGTGTTGCGTCTCACCTGTTAGCATGGATTAATTCAAAGCTGGCTTATTCATGAAATCTACGGTAAGATCAATGAATGAAAACAGTGTTGGAACTAGAAAATTGAGCTAAAATAACTGTTTCATGCCTACTCAGTTGTCGATAACCACTACAGCATAAAAGGGAAGCAAGAAAGAAAGGGGGAAGCTATTGAACTTGAGAGACTCACTTTGCTTTCGTGAGACCCAACAGAACGATTTCTGGAGAGGACACTTCTTACAAACTCTCCAGTGAAACCCATCTTAGTTTGGCAAGTTCAGAAGAGAGCTTTTTTACAAATTCTCAAAGAGATGGTCCTCAACTATATAAATATGCCAATGCAGAGATGGTGGAGGACGCCACATCATTAGAATTTGGAGAGAGAGGATAAAAGGCAAGTGACATTCTCACTTGTGCTCACAATATTAGACATTAAATAAAGTTGTATTTAAAGGTCACAAGAAACTGCTAACTTGGTATCTAGAGGGAAACCACATGTTAGCTAGAATCAAGTTTGATCATGATCTGTCTGCAGGGGGTTGCAGAGCTGGACTTGTACCTCTAAATCAGAAAATAATAGAAGCTGGAAAGTTAAAGAAAGATAAAAGTGGATGGATTTGAGTGCATGTTTTTATTGCTTTTGCATATACTTTCCGCACATGGCTTGCAGCGGATAGGCTTCCATAAAGCTTACTTGTTACTGAGTTTATGTCTATTCCTTTCAGGTTACTGCTTCCTCTGTCCTTGGGGTGCCTCTTTTTAGATTACTTTAGTTTGATGCCAGTGGCTTTGGGGACAGGTTAGGAAGCCATGGAATTTTTCTAAGGATTCTTCACTCTCAATTTTGAAATGCTTTTGCAGGTTTGTGTGTGTGTTTTTTATTTACTTTGGATGAACCCATATAGTGGCAAAGGTACAGAGTATGTGAAATGTCATAATTCACAAGTGAAGCTTCTCGTGAGCCTTTGTGAGGAAGTTGAAGGAAAAGCCCAAATGAGTTTGGACCTCGTGTAACGCTGTGTGCTGGAGTAAATTGAACAAACGCATGAAATGTAAAAGGAAAAAAGCCATGACTGTCATTTAGTCAAATCAAGGTATGCTTGGCAATTTCATGGATCTGGATTAGTAAATTGAACAAACGCATGAAATGTAAAAGGAAAAAAGCCATGACTGTCATTTAGTCAAATCAAGGTATGCTTGGCAATTTCATGGATCTGGATTAGTAAATTGAACAAACGGATGAAATGTAAAAGGAAAAAAAGCCATGACTGTCTTTAGTCAATTCAAGGTAGGCTTGGCAATTCATGGATCTGGATCCAATCTAGATCCAAGGTGATCCACTCTCAAGCAACAGATTTGGATACCTGATCCAGATCTAACCTGACCCGATCTAGATGGATCGGGTCGGATATGCATCGATTTTTTTTTTTTGCTTGCTTGTCTCTCCTACCCTCCTACGCCACCTGCATTTGTCAATTTAGGCATTTAAATTTGTACAGTTTTTAAGAAACTAAAATGACCCCAAGTTCATAGTTTGCAATATACCAACAATTTTCAAAATATTAAATCCAGTATCAACAAATCTCCAGTCAAAAAATACAATTCTGTAATATACTAAAACAATGCTCAAAATGTCCCCAAGTTCATAGTTCTGTAATATACCAACAATTCCCAAAATATTAAATCCAATATCAACAAAACTCTTGCAAAAAAAAAATTTATAGTTCTGCAATACACTAAAACAATGTTCAAAATAACAAATAAAATATTACACAAACCTCCAAAAAATCAAAAAGTGTCACACAAACCAACTACAAAAGAACTAAAAAAGAAAAAGTCTAAGTAGAGATTATTTTTTTTTATGAGAACTAGGCCACTGTTCATGAGTTTCTTTTACAATCTACAACCATGTCCATATAGCCAGTGAACATTTCTTGGTATCTGCATTTTGTCAATAGCCAAATTAGGCATTTACAAAAAAAAAAAAAAGATTATTGAATCACAACTATTGAGTAGTCAATCCTTTAACAATTTAGAGACTTACTTCACTAATTATATATAAAGGCTGATACGTTACAACTTACAAGTAATTTGAATAGGATTCTTTCTAGCTACAAAAACCTACAAAAGGCAAAAGAAAAGAGTATTTTAAGAGCTCAATTAAAGGAATATTTCAATCAGATTTTAAAAAGAATATAATGAATAGATATCAGACTCAATATTTAATAATGCTATTAAGAATATGATCTGTTATAAAATTTGCTTGTTACCCTTCAATTGTAAGGGCTTGAGAATTATAAGTCAGAAGATGATAAAATATTGACAATTAAAAGTACCTATTATCAAGGTAAAATGCTTTGATCTTCATATTCATCCTCATCATCTTGTATGGTAGAGAATTTTTCATTGTTGCCATTAGCCCTTATCCAACTTTGAACACACATCAATGCTTCCAATGTATTAGGCTTGAGTCTACTAGGATGTGGACTCAACAATCTACCATGAGTGCTAAATGCAGATTCCGATGCAACAGTAGACACAGGTATGCCCAAAATGTCTCTAGCAATAGCTTGCAATGCCGGATATTTGGCTCCATTCATCTTCCACCATAGTAAAATATCAAAAGGTTGCCCTCTAGGCAAGACATCCTCATCTAAGTAGTAGTCCAACTCTAACTTTTGCTTGTTGCAACTTGAAATTCTCTCATTCATGATAAACCTGTCATATTGAGACATTATATCACCACAGTCAGCATCAAGTATGTCTATAGGACTTCCACTAGATTCACCAGCTATTTCTCTTGATTCATTTCTAAGTTGGTATTCAGTCACCAAGTCATGACAAATTTTCTCAATCTTCTCAACTTCATCAACAGATTGCTCCCCAAAAATCAAGTTATAATAAAACGTAATTAACTTTAATTTGTATCGAGGGTCCAATACTGTAGCAACTCCCATTATGACATGTATTTCACTCCAATACTTATCTAATTTCAACTGTATTCTTACTATCATATCCCGAATGATGATATTTGTGGAGTCAAGCCATTGCTTTATTGCCAATCTAACTCACAAATCTTGGGAAAATAAAGATTGGCAGTGAGATATTTTATTCCAGAGAAGTCCTCAGTTGCATCATTAAATTTCTTCAACTTCCTACATATGTCTTTTGCCAAATCTCATTCCTCTTGAGATGGCACTACCTTATATGAGGATTTAAGCATTTTAGCATGAATAAACGCATCTTTGAATATTAGAACAACCTGAAGCATCAAGTATGTAGTATTCTATCAAGTTAGACAATCAAGAACCAGCTTCTTTGAATACGAAATGTGCACATTGCGACATGCAACCTCAAATGTCTCTTCTCTTTTAGGCGTGGCTGTCCAAAAACAAACACTCTCCCGAATTTTCTCTATTCTATTTTTAATTACATCTAATCTATCTTTAACAATTAAATTTAGGATATGTGCACAACATCTCATATGAATAAGTGACCCACATAACATAAGAGAAGATTTATCTAATTTGTCAAAAAGAATACCAATTATTGCATCATTTGTTGAGGCATTATCAAGTGTGATTGTAAAAAGTTTCCTATCAATGTTTCAATCTAAAAGACACTTAAATAATACATCATATAAACCTCCTTTGTTTGTGGACATGGCACATAAACAAATCTTAAGATTCTACTTTGTAAATTCTAAGAGTCATCAACAAAGTGACTCGTGATTGCCATATACTCTTTTCTTTGATGGTTTGATGTCCACATATCAGAAGTAATAGCAACCCTACCTTGATTATTTTCAATAAACTTTTTGGTATCCTCCTTTTCTTGAAGATAAATATTCATCAAATCACTTTTTATTGTGTTCCTTGACACTATCTTAAATGACGATTGAAGAGTATTTAAAAATCTCCTAAAGTGAGTGTGATCCACCATGGACAAAGGATACTCATGCATAATAATCATGAGTGCAAGCTCTCTCCTAGCAAGTTCTAGATCAAATGAAAAACTTTAGTCCACTATAGTCCCCTCATTTATCCTAGGTGTTGATGAACCTCATTGATAATCTTTACATATTGCCAAGTGATTATGCAAATATGACGCTCCACTAGTAGAAGATCCAGCAAGTTCATTGTGACAATAATTACAAACTGCTTTAACTACTCCTCTTATATTTTTCTTCTCAAAATGATCCCAAACAAAACTAGACAACTTTTTTTTCCTTAAGGCAGCAACTGTTTCTTCAAAAAGTGCTACTAACTCTTCTTCAGTTGGTGGACTAGAGGGACCATCATTTAAAGATATCTAAACCCTAGAATAATTTGAAAAACCTTATTAACTACTACACTCCTAAAAACCTTATGATAAATTGATAGATCAAGTTGCTAAAATATTTAAATGGCAGTATAGAAAAATTAGAAGCATTTTGCATTTCTTTTATTACGGTATACACTCATAGGAAAGGAAACTAGGACTAATATATATATATATATAGCCAAAGTCCAAAACTAGAAAGAAAAGTTATAATAAGCAAACCTACGTGAAAAAACAGTTATAGCCAAAAAATAAATGGAGGATCAACACAGAATCCCAATAACAATTCAAGCAAGCATGATAACTCCTACAACTTAGTCTAGCTTTGGCTCCATACCACTGCCCCAAAGATTGCAATAGTACATTCTTGGACAGTTGAATTGAAATAAACATTAAACAATATATTAGCTTGCTTGAAAGTACACTCATACAATAGGCAAAATAACATAAACAAAGTAGGTTTTAACATCAGAAATACAACAAAATAACCAAGAAAAATCACACATAAGCATCTACACTTCTTCATTCAATTCCGCTAAACAAAATTCCTTACACTCCTAATAATAATTCATTAACAAAATGCACGTTAGGCCTCCTCTTCAGAGAAGCCATATGCATAATCAAAAGCACGATAGATATATATATATATATATATATATATATATATATATATATATATATAATGGGAATTAAATCGCCAAGTGGGTGGTCTTCCTTTAGTAGTATTTAGAGATAGTATTTTATTTATGTGTGTGTTCTCAAAAGCACGATATATATAAAATGATTCTTAATATTTAGTCCAATGCATTCAAACACATAAGTCAATCATAATCCTAAATGTACTTTTCTGATTGTGCACATTTCCTTATTTTAAATCAAATAGAATAACAGAGGTCATTCCAAACATAATCCTAAAAGTCATTCTTGGGGCCATTTCTTTTGTGCTATAATCAATAACACGTTGGATTAATATATTCCAAAATACATAAATCAAATAGTATAACTAAAAAAGCATATGATCAATATGAACAACACTTTTTAATAATAACATGTATCATCATCTGCAGTTTTTAAAAATGTAATGCAAGGGCAATAGTAAGTTGCCAAACCCATTATAGAATGAAACCTATAACCTATTGCAAAATGGAAAAAAAAATGTTTTGCATATTAAGATCAATTTAAAATTTTAGAATGAAGAAAACCCATTATAGATATGAAAGCTAGGCAGAGAAAACCCATCAAATTAAACACATTGAGCAATGAGGCTTGTTCCAGCCACGTATGAATTCAAAATTCTCATAAATCTTACCAATGGCAATGGATGATGGAAGACCACAACCACGTCCCACAAACAGCTAACAGGTCACAGAGAAAATTGGTTAAAACTCCTGTTACCACAACTATTGCGTTCCTTCCGTCAAACAGATGATGGGTTGTTCACGAAATTACAAAAAATTCACACTTAGAAGGAAGAGTGAAAGAGAGAAATACCATGGATTCAGAAATATTAACTCACAAATTTGAATGAATTCAAAGAAAGATAAATACCTTGGATTCAGAAAGGTAAAGTTCGTTGTTGGGGTATGCAAAATGCGTTGAAGATTCAAATCGACGATTCAGATATTCTCGTTATAGATAGATTCACCAATGCGTTGAGATTCTCATGCGATGCTCATCGTTGGTGTGTCGAGGACTCAGATTGAGGATTGAGAGTGAGAGCACGAGCGAGAGAGAGTGATTGAGTGAGAGGGTTAGGGTTTGAGATTAGGGAATGTGACGGAGAAACATATGGGAATATCTAGATATCCATGGATATTCGAAAATCCAGTGGATTTTAAAAAATTTAACCCGACCCGACCCACACTGAAATATGGTATACAAAAATATGATCCATTGGGCTGAGTTGGACCAGATTGGGTTAGATACCTGATCCGTTGCCATTCCTAATTCAAGGAAATTGGTATGCATTAGACCTGCAAGCTAATTAGAGTACCATGGGGTACCCACTTGTGTGTACCTTGCCTTAACATCTCTCTCTCTCTCTCTCTCTCCCTTACAAAAATCAAGCATTTAGTTATTTTTCTTAAGCTCTTTGTAAAGATTGATAGGTAAGAATTTAAATTAAAGTGTGTACAAGAAAGAGTTAGCACCCAAAATAGCATGATTATTGAAGCTGAAGTTCAATACTGAATTTTTAGTCTACAAAAAAAATTTCAAAGTGCCAAGAATTTCAGTACGTGCATAAAAAGATTTGAAGTACTATCTTTGGAAATAGATTACTTTTAAAAAAAAATTTGTTTTTTTAATTTTTTCAGTACGATTTTGATTATAAGTTAGTACATATGTTTGACTAAAGATTATTTTTAAGAAAAAATTGATTTTTTTTCAAAAGCCCTCTCAATAAAATTTTAATTATAAATTATTTTGACTAAAAATAAGTTAATCCAAATACATATTTATTTTGATCACAAAATAATCTACATTAAACACACAACAGAAAAAAAAAAGAAAAATTTATTGCTGTGGTCCTGTTGAAACATATATTGATACGAGTTATTGATGTATTGGTGGTCCTACTGAAAAGGTATTTCTCATAACAAACAAACTAGGTTAAAATATTCTGTATTATATATGTTTACTTGAAACTTTATTGCACTAATAATATATATTTACATGACATTAGTAACCCCTTAATTATATATTCATGTGAGAAAAGAAAGTAAACACAAGCCAAGTTCTCGTTCAATATACCAATTTCTTATTTTATTGGATCATGTTATCTAAAATGATGATTTCGAAATGCACCATGCGGGCAACACATTGGTTATGCCATATTTTGTGTCATGTCATCTTCGGAAAGGTTGTTGGAATTTACATTAATATATTAAATTGTGAAATATATATATAAAAAAAAGAGTAGCATGTGCAACACACTAAAGAGCGTGGACTTTCTGGTTGTTGATCCTTTGGGGTCGAGGCTTCTAGGTGCCACTTAGAACTGGGAAGGCCTGGCCAGCCATGAACCACCTTAGAATTGGTCCATCCAATATTCATCTCATCTGGCCACCACACACACACACACACATATATGTATATATATATAATCACGTGAAAATTATAGGAGAAAATACAGGTTTTCTCTAGGTTCTGATTGTGATATCTTTTCCCTTTAATCTTTTGCCTTTTACTTTTTATTTTTCGTTTCGTATAAGATATTCTTTGTTGAATGATATTATGAAATATAAGAATGTGAGCATTTCCTCAAATATTATTTTTCCTATATCATAAATACTTGAATTTAGAACACCAATTAAGATACAAAATTTGACTACAAGACATACATGTTTGCACTATATTCAAATAATATAAGATCTTCCTTTTTATACCTAAGTCCAGAATGACAGTTTTGTAATGGTGCAATCAAACTATCAAAAGAAATGTCTCTAATTGTGAATTAGATTAAAGCGAAGACTTAGCATGCCTTATATATAGGTTATCATATCCTCCTATCAAGAGTTATAACCTTTGAATCAAATCTTGATAGCTCATTTTATAAACTACAGGCCTAATTGTAATAGCCTGTTATGCCTATATTTAGCCACCTAACTAAACTTTTACAATAAGATATTAAGTCCCATACACTTTATATCATATATATATATATATATATATATATATATATATATATATATATATATATCTTAGGGCTAATAATTTATAAACTATCCCATTAACTTATTTTATTAAATCAACATAAAAAATCCATTATTAATTTAAGCCCACATAAAAAAAATTTAACATAAAAAAGGTAAAAATATATATATATAATATTCATTTTATTTTTAGATATTCTGTTAATAAAATATTTATAATTTTATAATCAATTAAGTATTCTCTTAATTGAGATGAGAATTTTCAGTAATAAATTTTTATAATTTTTTTTTCATGCGAAGTTTATATTTTAGTCAGCTTTTTCATTTATGAAGGGGTGCATGTGCTATGTTTTCCTCACCATAGAAAGGTGCACTGGAGTTAATCTCTATTTAATGTTTTCTTCCTTGTTTCTGGTCATGTCAGTCCAATGAAATTTCTATTTTTATATTCTTTTTGTCTGTTTTTAATTGTTGTATAAAACAAATTTTTTTATTTAATAATATTTGTTATTTGAGAATATTATGAAAGTTTTTAAATTTTATCATTTGTTTTTAATGGAGAGAGAATTAGTGAAGTAAGTAAAATTAAAAAAATATATAATAAAATAAAAAAAATTAATTATTTTAAATTATATTTTTTTTAAAATTAAAAATTTGATAATTTTTTTAATTTTTATATAAAAATTTTAAATAATAAATAAAAATAAACAAAAAGAATATATAACAAAGGTTCAATGGAATTAAGTGCATGCTTACGTGGCTCTTAAAAGTCTTCACAATATCAAAACACCTGTTAGAGACAATAAATAATGAGGCACGCAGCCTACTCAAGGGAACCGCGCCCTTTTAAAGATGTAACTTGCTCACACTTGGAATAAAGTTGTCTTTCAAAGAACAAAAATATACCAATAAGGATTTTCTCTTTGCATGCAGTAGATGACATAGATGAAGCACTAATTTTCATAAACGTAGAAGAACAGAACAATAGGGTCTTTAGAGAACCATGCAGTCACACTTATTAACAATCAATCATCTAATGGTTAGCAAAAGACATTTTTTACTTCTGTTCCTTTTTTTTCTTTTTTTTTTCTAAGTTTTATAGTTATAACACTAGCATTACTCAAATTTTCTGGGAGCAGACCAGCTGCTTGATAATTTTTTAAGAAAATAATGATACTTACCGGTAGTTAAGGAAAAAAAAAAAGGAGTCTTGCAAGTGAACTTGTTCAGAAAGCATTGCTTGTCCTTTAACTTGATGCTACATGCCACTGTATATAGTGTTTCAAGTTGGTGGAGTGGAAGCACTTCTCATTTATAATTATTCTCATTATAGTGTTTCAAGTTCTAAGTGTAACAACTGTTGTCAAAATTGAAATAAATCAAATAGGTTTCATTAGTTCAACTGTAAACCGAATACTTAATTGATAATTGTTCAGTCATATAATTGAATTTATAAATCAAATTAGTTTAAGTATGGCAAAATCGGTCAAAATAAGTTCGAATCAGGCCAGTCAATAATTTTTTACTTTAAAAAATCTATTTTTTTTACATTTTATATTTTTTGATAAATTTTATATTATTGCATATGTAGATTATTTTTATGACATCATCCTACTTGACTAACTGGTTTAAACAATTAAACAGGTTGAATCTGAAACTAAAAATTTTGCTGATTTATTATTCGGTCCGGTTTTAACAATATTAGTTCTAACTTGATTTTATTTTTCAGCCATTTTGCTAATATCAATGATCAGGAAATTAAATTTTAGTTGAGCAAAACACTATTCAATGTAATCTTTTTATTCAAAACTGGGAATCAAATGCAAACAAACTTAACGCTATGGGAAAATATCAATTGTAATTGTAACGTACGGATATATAATATGCCCAAAATTTTGGCCCAGAAAGTTGCTATTGCTATCAACATCTATCTTTCTCTCTCATGACCAATTCTTGTCATAGGCTAATTTTCATCAAGTACTAATCTTAATGTACCTCTCCGTAAAAGGTTTTCAAATACAGCTAGGGAATTTCTCCCCAACTTACAACTAAGGACTTTGATCATCCAATTTTATGACTTCTTAATTATTTTATTATGGGTTAGTCCTATTATGAATTGGGCAACTGAGATTTTTTTTTATTATATTTTACATGCCCCTTACCTCAAGACTATCTCACCTAATGCAAACAAGAATAATAATTAATAATAAACTCTCAAATACCATATTCAAAGAGCATGCTGTTATGCAAATCATTGCATAAGTGGAATTCTCCAAATATATAACATTCATATATTTTCGAAGAGAACAAGTGAAAAAAAAATTAAAACTAAAATACTCAACAAACAATCTTAATAAAAGATGTCATAACACAGGTGGGGGTCAATGTCATAACTAAAATACTTATGTTTTTCAAAGTGAGGAAATTGGTGAAACTGATCAAAATTTGGATTTGTTTCGTGTTCTCATACGGCATTCTCTATCTGAAACCTAAGGCTATATGTTTGGATAGAAAATTAAAAAAAAAAATGAGGGAATATATCTTATTTATAAGTTTTATTAAAAGGGAGAAAGAAATGAAAATTTTTAAGTAATTTTTTAAAATTTTCTCTTATTTAATTTTTAATAAATATTTTAAAGTTTCTTCAATTTAAAAATTTTGAAAATATTTAAAATATTCAAATAAAGGAAAGAAAAACTTATTAATTAGTTTTCCATTCTCCTCCCTTCTCTTCTCTTTCATTTTATTTAGATTCCTTTCCTGTTCTATCACCTCCAAACTCCCAAGCATAGAATTCATGATCTCTACTTCAGAATCGAAATTCATGGAAAGAATGAAGGCTCACGAAATTCCTATAGTTTTGTTCCTGGTCCCGCCCAACCACTGTAGCCTCACGCTGCCATGCAAGTTCTTCCCCACATCGCCTACAAGTAGATTCACTCAAATCAAAACATCAATCTTCCTTGGTTTCACCTCGTTTCTTATGAACTTCGTTGGGGTTGTGTCACAACTTTCTTAAAAAAATCTAGTTTCAAATGCTAGTGACATGTAAGTAGAGCCACAGAAGATCACAACTCTAACCTCACAATTACTAATCTCGAGGCAATTATTCAATTAATCAATCATACAAAAGTAAACCTTCTTGTTTTCTGTGGATTTGACTTTCGCTTTTCTATATTAATATAATGAAGCCAAATTGGTAAGTGATCGTGTTCACCTCTATTTTTCAAAGATTTAGTAAGCTTAAAGGACACAATTTCTGCATTTTATAGTTGATCATAGGTGTGTTTGTGACCGCCTCAATATTAAAGGGCGTGTATGCATTTTATCCATCAGATTTTAACAGAAACACTAAACCTTAACTTTGCACGCTTTATTCAAACCTACGAGATTTTTTCATGAACCTTTATGTCATAGCTTCAAAGTCCATCTTAGGGTTACTAAAATTTCTGACAATTGAAACTTCGGTTCACAGTACAAAAATATCTTATCACTCACCCTCATCCAAATCTAATCGAGTTTGAACCTTCAAATGTTGATATTAATGCACTAAACGTACTGAGTACCTGACATACATCTGCACATGATTGATTGGGAAAAGAGAGTCCCCAAATCCTGTTACATTACTGCTCGATATCCAAGCATTTGCTTCATGAATGTTTTCACGGTTTCACCCTTTTGACGGAACGATAAGAGGGTGAAAACGTGAAACCAGAAGCAACTCCATATATTTGAAAGAAGAAATGCACCAGAAGCAACTCCATATATTTGAAAGAAGAAATGCATCAGAAGCAACTCAGAGGATGGGCAACCATTAGGGTGTGGATCGTCATAAACTATGTGAAAATACGGGGGATAAGGTGGAGGATAGTTCCTAATCATAAACTACGGGTGAATGTTCCACTGGCGGGGGTTCCTGGTCTGGCAGATTGCCTCCAGCATTGCCATTATCCTCGGTGGAAGCTACCACTTCCTCGACACTTGCAAGGGCAGCATAGCGGAACTTCTTTCTCATTCGATTAGTCAAGCAAACAGGATCGACATCTCCAGTTACCACCACTTGATCCCCTTCTATTGACATAGAACTCACACCTGCATGTTTGATTTGGCCATGACAAAGAAGCATTACATTATGCAAATAAATTGGCTATGTGCTTTGGCTGTGAATTATGATTTACATACGCCTAGCTAGTTCTGAAATGCAGTTGCCAAGCATAACTCGATTGGTAATTAAGCGATGGGTTAGTTCAAAACGAATTTCGAAGATAAGAATATTGGATATTTAAATTTAAGATAGATATGCACCTTGTAACTTTGCAACAGTTTCCAGGGCCTTCCTTCTGCACTCGTCACTGTGCAGGGGCACCTTTATAACTATTCTCTGCTGAGGGAGTGTCAGAGCTTATTATTGAAAACGAAATTGCATATATAGCATGTAATGTAATTAACTTATCGTTGCAAGTGATCTTACCGTCATGTTTGATAGTTTAAAACAGAAGGCAGCTTCAGCTTTCTGTTGTTGGAGAACTTAATTCGCTAGCGATGCTTTTTTAAGTTTCTGTGCTTTGTGCTTGGGACCTTGGGGGGCAATTCGAGAGTACTTAAATAAATCCACATGTTGAGGGATATTAGGGTATTATTTTAGTCTATTCGTAGCAACTTTCACACGAAATTTGTTCGAAGTATTATTGAGCATTACCCATTATTTTTGTTGACTCACTGTGAAGCGCACTGGACACGCCATGGAACTAGTTGATATATTCTGTAGTTGATTACTTGGTTCCCATTAACAATTTCGTCCCACTCACAAGTTGAACGTGCCTTTTGGCTATTACAACGTGAAAGGAACAGGGAAATACCAAAGTTTAAAATTAAATAAGATATTTAATTATATTATCAATAAAAATAAAATCTACAATCTTATTTCTATTGGATATAATTTTATTTTGATTCATTGGTACATGAAAGTATTTTTTTAATTGATAGAAATTAGATGAAAATTTAAATGGAATGAATTAAAATAGAATAATTATTCTCGTTTTATTATTTTTACAAAAAAATATATATAATAAAAATAAGTTACCTTGTGTTTGGAATTTTAGAGAAGCATGCAAAGGTCCACTCTAAAAAAGGATCCAGATGTTCTACTATTAGTAAAATAATAAGAGATTATTCTTATAGAGAAATAAAATTAAATAAAAAAGTTTTGAATATAACTAGTTAATTTTATAACTTATCATAATAAGTTCATATACAATAAAATTTGTGTCTATTTATTTCCAACCGGATAGTTTTGCTATAGGAAATGATCCAAATCCCTCAAA
The DNA here is from genome assembly GCA_019955255.1 of Castanospermum australe. Lineage (NCBI taxonomy): Eukaryota > Viridiplantae > Streptophyta > Magnoliopsida > Fabales > Fabaceae > Castanospermum > Castanospermum australe. The sequence goes on along the minus strand of NSJW01000625.1, from coordinate 19,931 downwards.
AAATTACCTTCAAGAACTTAATTCCTATTCCATTATTTAGTTTTTGTTTAGTACATTGAATTACCTTGTAATAAAATCATAAATGTAATCAAATTAATTACATAAATATTCTTGATAAATGATATCAATAAAATTCTTCGCTATAAGAAAGAAAGGTTTCTTTGAGATGTTTATGAGTAAATCAAACTAATCTAAATCAAAAAAAATTGAATTAAATAACTAAAAATTAAACAAAACTAGTTATTTTTTATAGAAATTTTTAGACTAATTTGTTATATATATATATATATATATATATATATATGATTATATTTTTATTAAAATTCTTATGTTAATTTATTGTTAATTAAGTAATAAAAAATTAAATTAAATATAATATTTTAATAAAAAAGTGCTTGATTAACAACTGATTGGGACTGAAACGAATTAATTTGATTAAAACTAATTTAAGTTTGTTCAGTTATTTAATTAAAATAAAATCAATCAGTTCATAATATAGAATAATTGATTGATTCAATTCATATTATTTTTTTTAAAAAATTAAACTAATTCAAATTGTGAATACCTTTTAATTTTTTTTTTCCTTTGTAACAATAGAAAATGTAAACACGAACTTTATTGTATAAATATGAAATTTATTTAGAACTGCGAAGTAAACTTTGGGGGCTAAAAAAGAAGTTATTTTGGTTAACTTTCTATTGCCGCCTATTGGCAAATCCGTGCATGTTGACGCATAACATCGATCGCAGGTACTTAGTACCTTCTATAATAAAATAGACACAGTAGAAACCTCTCTTAATTGGTATTGGGTTCATATATCAATTAAGGAATAGGCCATAGTACTAGAAGACCCATTGCCGAGCTTAATTGGTCATAATTCCATCAAATGTAGGCTATGCTTCTAGTTTAGAATTGAACGGAGTGATTTATAATAAAAAAATAATTTTTAATGAAAGAATAAAGGAAAGTCCTTTTTCATTATTTAGATGTTATAATATAATTAATGAAATAGGAATGAGTTACAAACTAAATTTCTAATATTACTCTTTGGATAAGGAAAAGGATTAAAATGCTAAAGGTTAAAATCATACATTACTTTCTGAATTTTTTTTTTTAAAAAAAAGAAAGTGTTCTATATTCATATCTTCCAAATTAAAGGATATGAAAGGTTTAAGATTTTGAGTAATAAGAAATGATTTATGAGTTTTTCCTTCTTAATTATTTTACTCCATTATTTAAAAAATTATCAAAATAATAAGTTGAGTTATATTTATGCCACTCTACTTCATATTTATCTATTCTATTCTATCAATACAAATGTATAGTCTTAATATGTATTTGAATTAACTTTATTTTATAATTAAAATAATTTATAATTAATTTTTTTAAAAAAAACTTATAAAAAACCAATTTTTTCTTTAAAAAAAACTAAACCAAACGACCTCTCGGTCTTCGTCGCATTCATCCAACGTCAAAACGCGTCTTTCGGAGTCGAGGAATGATTTCATGCCCGGTCGTTCTTTACTTCTTCCTTCCACTTTTAAATACTACCAAAAAGTCGAGGACCACGCATTCCGCGTGGGTGGGGGACTTGGGACATTCCAAGCAATTACCATTAAGGCATTAACCAAACCTGAAATATCTCAGCTCACTTTGACAAGTCCACGAATTACTGAACATTTTAATGTAGCAATTATGTTTATATTAGAAAGATATTTTTAATTTTAGCGTAGTGTAGCATCTGCGTTCATATATATTTAATTTTTTTAATTTATAAAAAATTTAAGGTGCGAATAAGTTATTATACAATCAAAATAGAGCACGCCATAATTAATAAATACCTAATGAGTAATCATCAATAAGACTCACATTGAATCAAGCCTTATTAACTGTTTTCATATTTAATAATTATCTCTACTGATTCATATAAGTTTTTGTATGCTTAAACGTAACTAATTAATAGGAGTTAAAATTATTGTATTTTTTTATTTTAATACAAATTACAAAAAAAAAATCATATTCAAAAAAATTCACCGGTGATCAACTGGACGAACAAACAAGTGCATAACTACTAAATACACATCCTAAATTAACAGAAAGTTCGGTAACAACAGACTAATCTGGCATGTAAACCCATAAAAAATATGTTTGGATACAGTTTTTTTTTTTTGGGGGTACAGAAACACTTAAAGTTCTAAGCAATCATAAAAATAAAATAAAATAAAATAAACCGTCACTATAGATAAGATATATAGGATATGTTACAGACTAAATAATCTTGAACAAAATAATTAATATGCATATATGATACATATAAAATTTTCATTTACCAACTGCTAAGATTTTAAATTAAGACTTGATAAAATATGTATTTTACTGATATTGCTTTACCTTTACTTTAACTGGCTCTCCTCCTCCTAATACCAAGTCGTAAGCCTCTTATGATAGAAACTCAAAACTATTTCTTCTGTTTCGTTTTTCTTTAATGCATTCATTCTGTACCTTTTTTTTTTTAATCTTTCTCTTTGTTTTTTCTTTTTTTTTTTTCCATTTTAGCATTTGTTTTTAAATATTTAACTTTTTTTTAATGCATTCATTCTTGTTTTTAAACCTTTCTTTACTAATGAGATTCGAAGTTAGAACCTCCATAATAAAAGAATACGTACACAACTCACCAAAGTTCTCTTATGAATTTAATCACAAAAGTTAAAATTGAATTTTGGAAAATTAGACAAGAAGTGCAACAATTCATCAAGTTCGTCCTCATTCGTAGAAAATCACCCGCAAGATTTCTACATCATCTAAAAATTTGGTCCAAGTTCCTTTCATTGGGTAGTGTTTGAGAGAAGACTAGAGCAACAGGAAAGCGGGATTTGGATCTCATGATGGAAAGTCATGGGGTGACTTTCATTCAATCTTGGTCGTTCAGCCTCTGCATGAACATGACAGTTTTGCTTTTTCTTTTTTTTAATTAGGTAAACTCTGACGGTGGGTTTTGAATCTTTTGATTCACCCCCATAACTGACAAACTTGCAATGGAGCATCTTTAGCAAGTTTTATTAAACCCAATCAGAGAGATGTAATATTTGCTATGCATACTGATATTCACTAAAAAAAAATTGAAATTTCTCTGTATTTAAGCTGTTAATTTTTCTCTTCCAATTTACTTCATTTGATGAGTAGCCATCTCATAAGCATCCAAATCTCCATGTCTACCAACCATCCCAATAAAAACAATTAGATCTGCTAGGACTATGATCGAAGAATGAGAAATAACCTCTTAAGACTAAGAGAAACCTGCGTCTAGTAAAATTCTGAACTTGTTCAATTTTTTGTTTGAATTTTTTACTTAGGATTACATGTATATGGTGCAGAATATATCGTAATATATATTCTTCTTCTAATTGCGTAACATATTTGTTGGCTTTTGCATTTTTTTTTCCCTTTCTTTAAGCATCTAAGTGTCGCTTTTTCTTAACGTAGGCAAACTGGCAGAGGAAAAATAAAGAAGGCAAATGACTTTTAAGTTCAGGCACTGTAGTAGAGAGGCAACTTCATTTACTGCCATAATTCAAAAATTGGTTGACATAATAGCCCCTGTCATTACTTTGATATAGGTTATCAATTTCTTTTTCTTATTTTTTATTATTTCTGTTTTTTTTAAAATTTTCTTTAGAGTATGTTTTTTTCTTTAGAGTATGTTTGGATGGAGGAATTTGCAGGGAAAAGAAAAGGAGGGCTGATTTTTTATTTTTAAATTGACAAAATTATAAAATATTTATAAAATTGAAAAAGAAAGATAAGAAGGTTACTTAATAATCATTTTATTCTTTCATTTTGAAAAATTTTCAAATAAAGAGAATTTTTAACCAAAATAAAAAATTTACCCTCCTTTTTATTTCCCTCCATACTCCTTCATCCATACATAGTCCAAAGGTATATATAGCTGGTTTAAGGCCTGTTGATTTGTATTTTCACTCGCTTTTGTTATACTGTTTTGTTGACTAGATCATATTACTAGTTTCATAGATATTCTTTGGTTATAAAAAATTGTTACAAAATTACCTAAATGGAATAATGCTTGTGAAATCATGTTGTTCTGCCTAGGATTGGTTTGTGTTATATCGTGGTAAGAAAGTTGCATAATGTCCTCTAAGCGCATATACATACGCTTTAGGAAAAGAAGAGAAAATGATAGTCTATTAATTAGTAGATAATTTATAATTCTCAGGATAGATATAGACTTATTATAGTCAGATGCAAAGTTAATGAATGCAATAAGAAATGGGGGATCGAATTAACACACTATTTGGAAATAATAAGGAGTCCAATTAATATCAATTTGGATATATTATAGTAGGAATAAGAAGTAGCATTAATACCGGAAATGGAAGCAACCAATTAGCCAAAGAGAAGCACTCAAAATAATCACGTCTGAAGTATACAAGCATCAGCATTAAACCTACTACACTAACTTGGAGGACAAAACATACTGTTTGAATAATGGTAAGAATACGCAATACAATTGCAGCAAAGGAAGCAACCATCTGCCATGGAGTCTTGCAATAATCACGTCTCAAAGTTTTGAGATAATCACGTTTCAAAGTTTCCATTTTACTGTGCCAAGGATCTTCACAGTACTTATTCAAGTATGTGCAAATATGAAGATATTCAGAATTAAAATGTTCATGCACAATATTATTCGCGAGACCATTAAAAAGGTGAGCCACGGCAATGCTGTTACGTAAAAATATTAAGGATTATTCCATTTTGAATCAAGGCATCCACATCCTTGTCTGTGTTGATAAGGAAATCAAGGACCACAACATAGTCCAGTAGAGATGTAGGATTCATCAGGATAGTGACATCGCTCCAAAGCCACCATACTCCAAAACAGAATTTCAGTCCAGTCCTCCACTATAAACTTGGGGATTTCAAGATAACGACCTGAAAATTGCAAGTCTAGTAAGCACTAGTTTTTTCTATTTGCCTTGAACTTCACTCCTGCTTCATTTAACCTGGTTGCACTGTTAAGGCGCATATCTGTTTGAACTTGTCTTGGAGGTCGTCTATCGGACGGTTGTAAGTGAAAGGCTCTAAGCAAATCTGTGAAGTGTTGTATGCTATTAATAGCAGAAGAGGTCAACTTTTGTCCGTTAAAAAATTCAAAAAATTTTAAAGTGAGCTGCAGAAATGAAGGATAGTTATCATTTAAACGAGAGGCAAAAGCTAGATTGTATAGCTTTTCAAGGACAAAGTAAGGAAGCTGATTCTCGAGTAACAACAAATCCAAGGCTATATCACTCGTCAACCAAGGTTTTAATGGGATAGCATTATCTTCGGTCCACAGACCAAAAAAGTTTATCAAGAAAAACAGCTCTAATTATCTTCGGTCCACAATGAATTAAATAAAATTTTTATACCATCCTCTAATTATCTGCAACTATTCGTTGACACCAACAGCTCCACGATCAACACCCATGTCTCCCCAATGGCGCCCCTGATTGCCTCTGTGAAAACTGAGTAGTGGTATTCTACCACCATCATTGCCAATATTTACTATGGTGCTAGATATTATTTATTTAGTATCATAAGTATATTAGCTTGTAATATTTGATTCCATTCTTTAATCAATTCTAACCAATGACCAATGATCTTAAAATTGGATCAAACAATGAACTAATAAACTTTTTAATTTAAATTCAACCGGTTTAACTATTTGATCCAATAAGATAATATCATAAAAACAATTCACATACAATAATATAAAATTTATAAAAAAATAAAATGCAAAATGTTTTGAGTTTTTTAAAATAAAAAAATTAATGATCAGTTGATTTAAACGATTCAACCGGTCAGTTTAATTAATTTTGTCCAATTTTGACTAATTCAAATTGATCTAACTATAAATTTAATTATAAGACTGAATCATAACCGTTTTAGTATATGGTTCATAGTTGAATCAGTCAAATCATTCAATCCAATTTGATTTTAATAACAATAATTTTAACATACCAGTTCAAATTATCATTCTATTCTTAACAATTCCAAATATAACAGAAAAAAATATTAACTTTAATTTTAATTCATTGTTATATAAATTTTTTTTTATTAATTAATTATATATTTTTAAATTTTTAAATAAATTTAATTATAATAATAATTATTTAAAAAATTAAATATTTTTAATAATATATTCACATGTAATTAAATGATAATATAAAAAAAATTTATACTAATAATAAATTAAAATTAAATTCATGAATATTTCGTTGAAATCATTATTAATCTATATAAAGCCATTCAATCAGCCCAACGTGACCTTTTAAGTTTATCCAAGACCCAAGTTGCCTAAAGCTAGTAGCTATTTGGTATACTGAAAGTTATCAGTTACTGCAATCCTTAGAATGTCTTTTCTAATTAGTGTTTAATATGTTTACAGCTAACCATTTGAGTGAAGTCTAGAATGCTGCTTAATTTGTATTTTGATTATATAAGAAATTTTGCCTGTTTGACTAATACGTAACTCCAGTATGGCTGCCAGATAGAAAAGCTAGCATTACAGTTTGAATTTCATAGCTTTTTATCCTTTTTGTAACTGCCTCCATAACCCATTGACTGTGATTTCATTCATATTTTTTTCACTGTATTAGTTTTTCTATTTGAGTTCTTATCGTAGCTATATATAATAAAACTATCACCCTGCACACACTTCGAGTGGTGTGTAATTAATAAGCAGTACTGATCCTATCACCCAAAGGCCAAAACAGACAAAAGAACCAGGGAAATTGAATTCTGGATCAGGTTGATATTATGCACGTGACACGTACGCACAATGAAGAGAATGTCGCCTAGAGTACATATTACCCTGTTTTCATACTTGTTCTTTAGCAAATAATAGCTTTATTCCACTTATACCTACTCTTATAGCCCATGTAAGCCTCTAATGTTGACTTATTACTCGGTTTTCATACTTTTTCTTTACCAAATAATAACTTTATTACATTTATCCATTATAGTCCATGTCAGCCACTTGTCTTTATTTTAAATAAAGTTTATGACCTAATTAAGTTACCTTTTAAAGAAAAAAAATCCAATTGAGATTTTATCTGAAAATAAAGTTATCTTTAAATCAAAAAAATAGTATCACTTGAGCCGTCCTTAGAAAGTTACGTGACAAAGTGGGAGTTGCTCAAAAAGAAATTGCCCTTATACAGAAGTTAAATAGCTTTAGAATTAAGAATATTTCAAACTATTTTATGTAGAGGATATATTGTAATTTTGAAAAAACTCTTCGCTTAATTTCATCATTGGCATTGCTGCAGTGCTGCTATAAAATGTTGTATCGCACCTAATTTTATGAAAAAGTAATTATAAATTGTACAAGTTACACACACAATTCAATTTAAATTTTCTAAAATCTCTCTTACATTTTTGTTGAGCTCTTTTGAAAATTGACTAATCTTTTCTGAACTGTAAGTGATGCTAGTTGTTACACGACTATATTGACATATTGATGCATATTTAGCCATGCTTCACAACACATTATTATTATTATTTTAATTAATTATATTGCTAAAATTAATAAAATTACCGAGCATCACAATTAAGTTATTACACGTACAAGTTAGTTATCTAAATTAAAACATCCAACTCCAATACGTCTTGCTGCGGCACTACTTGATGTCTTTGATATATACTACTGATTCGGTGAGTCCTTTTGGAGTTAATCACATCGTTATACTCTAACCACTTATGGAAGCGTCCTTATGAATTGTGGACTATATAGTTTAATTTCCTTATAAACAACCTTATTGAAGATAGAAAGAATTTAAGACCAATTTCATGAAAAATATAACATCATAAAATGAATGGCTTCAAACCAAGAAAGCATCGAAAAAACAACTAGAATAAAAAAAAAATCAATTAGAGAACTTACATATATCATACCTTTACCTCATGATTTGCTAAGTAGCATGCCAGGCTTTTGTTTGGCAACGTTGGCAAAAGTTGCAAGAAGCAGGGAGCATGAGGAAATGTAGAGTTAGTATAAATTTAAATTAATTTATTTTATATTTAAAATAGTTTATAACTAAAATATTATAAAAAAAAAATTTTAATCATTTCCAAACATGCATTAAGTAACTCAAGCTCAATATACTTTAAACTAGAACAGATATATGTCTCTTAGTGCACCTGCAGGTACAAAAAAAAAAAAATTAAGGAAACGAAAGAGAGACATATTTATCAGATTTCTTAATAAGATCAGTACTTTCCAAGCTGCAGTTCAACAATTACCATCATATCACTTCCATCACCTTACTTGGGGAATTCGGATCATCATTTTTGGATCAAATGCCAAAATACAGTGTTTGTAAATGCTGAAACCGAAGAATAGAGAAAAATCTATGAACAGAGATATAACTAAAGTGATTGATTTCTTTAGAATGAGTTAAATACCTTCAAATTTGAAGCAAAGGCAGCAAATGAAGGAAGAAACGTCCAAGAACATGTAATAATCTTCATGGAAAACCAAAAACATAGAAACGTTTCTGAAAATAATGAAAAAGAAACGTTTGTTTGTTTAAACGAGACGTTTTCTTGAAAAGAAACATTAAAAAATAAAAGAAACGTTTCGTTGAAAAAGAAACAAATTTCCGATTCCTGATAGCGAAAGCTACTTTTTCCATTTTTTAGAAACCTCCTGTTCTTTTTTTGTAAAAAAACCTTCTGTTTTTAAAATACTGAACAACTACGTTTATGATGAAAAAAATTGTAATAAATCAGAATTAATTTAATAAAATAAATATCTGTCAAAATAAATTAACATATTTATTAACTATTAAAATAATCTTATCTAATCATTGCTTTTGTGTGTATTTAAATTCTGACAAAACTCTGTCTAATTTTTCTGAACGAAAGTAATAGTACTCTTGTGATAAAAACAAAAACGTTTCTGAAATACCGAAACTTCTCTGAAAATCAGAAACGTTTCTGAAAAAAACAGAGTAAGGAAGCAAGATGCGAGACAAACTTTTAAATAAAATTAAGAAATGAAAAGTAGACTTTTAATTTGCTAATAGACATCACAAATCATAATAGAGGAAAAAAGAGAGAGAGAGAGAAAGTTGACAAATAAGAAAAAGTAAGAAAAACAAAAAGAGATACGCCAAGAGCACTTAATTGCGTTGTCTGGAAATGCAGAGGAAGCGTAAATTTCTCAAGAGATAAATCAAGCAGCCAACTTTGGTGGATTCTCGTTGAACAGCCTTCATGAGGAGGCTATCTTCTTCCAGGGCCATCTGAAGAGGGAGAAAGCCCATTCCATTGGCCATGGCCAGCATCATCTGCTTGGTTTCCTCCTTGAATTCTTGGAGATCAACTCTCCCATTCAGGTCATGGTCGAATTGCACGAACAGAGACTCGTAAACACGAGCAAGATCATCAGGGTCACGCTTCACATCGATGCCAAAGTGGGTCTCAAACACCCTCAGGCTCTGCAACTCCTTCAACATCTCAGCGTAGCAGAGAAGACCATCCTTGTCTGTGTCAAGGCGAGCAAACAGGTCCCTTATGGACACATGGAAGGCTTCCTCGTCTTCCACAAAGTTGACAATGGTGGCACTGTCTAGTATCTCTACGCTCATGTTTCTCACAAATCAGAGGGTTAATCAAAGAATTAATGGAAAGGGAACAAAGGAATATGAATTGTTATTACTGAGTGTTTTGATGAATGAGGCTGGGATGGTTCTCACGAATATATAGGAATAGGTGGTGGTCAATTGTATTGACATTGATACTTAAATTGTAGCCCACAAATGTAATATGAAATCTTGTTTCCAAGTTCCAACATTCCATTTTTTGCGACCCTCGTTCAACTTCTGTACGTAGTTTCTGAATTCCGAGACAACCGACTGACCCACTATCCCTAGTTGACTTCAATGTTTCCCATTTGCTTCGTCAATATCGGAATATAGCCCTTTTTTCCTACTAACGCGTGTCTTAAATTAAGGGAACTGGACATATATTAAAAGAAATTTGATATACTAGTATTTATTTTTAGAAAAAGATATATTTATTAAAGTTATTTAAATGTAATTTTTCTAAAGTCAATATTCAGGGTTAATGCAAAAATCAAGATACATAAATATATATATTTTTCATACGTAAAATAATTTTGTTTGTAACTAAAATCAATAGAAAGTTTATGTTTTTATTATACATAAATAAAGTAACTGTTGTTTCTCTATAGCTATTAGCCTATTACAATGTTTGAAATTTAAATTTAAAATAAAAATGTAATTATTAAAATAATTATAAAGAAGAGGGGGGTTTTCCTGTTTTGGTAGTGACTAGTAACTTGGCAGATCTGAAAATCAATTGGCGAAAGTAGTGGTACGTGTTGTTGGAGCTTGAAAGTCAAAGGCCAAGGATTTGGAGACTTGGAGAAAATTCTGGACCAAAATGCAAAAACGTTGGCAGTCAAAAAAACAAGGTCACCCACTGATTGCCTTGCTCACTGTTCAATAGAGTGTGTCGATTCCCTCTCTCGCTTCCAACATATTGAAATACTAAACCTAAATAAAAGATTATTTAATTGGATATAATTTAAAATATTAAACAAAAAGTATAAACAACCAACTAATCTGCAACCACCGAATGTTTTGGATCATTCAGCTCAACAAGAATATTCTCATTTTAAGTTGACCCCAGAAGCACACTTGATAGGGTTACAAGTATGTGATGTGCTCATCAACTTCCCTACTCTTAACACGCAAGTCATCCACATAGATCTCCAAATATTCTTGCTGATATACTTTTTGAAGACTTTGCGAAAGAGATGATAAGTTGCCTACGTCAAAAGGAATCACTATATATCACAATAGATCTTTCTTTCACTGTTGCATGAGGGTATTTTTCTTGAAGGCGTCCATAAAAGTTACGACCAGCAAAGTTATCCTCATGCATAAATAGTTAAATACATTTTCATCTTTAAAATTCCAGCATCTTCCTGGACTCTTTTACCCTCTTTTGCATGTATTTAGGCTTTGAAAAATGTACCCTTTTTTTTCATATTTCATTAAAAAAAATAGTTAGCTGTTAATTTTTTACACGTTTTGGCTTTGCATCCTCTTAATATTTGAAAACTAAGAGCAATTGTTAGGCAAAAAATTCTTAATTAGAAGGAAGAAATTTCTCTTATTCTGTATTATTTAATGATACTCATATTAATTTTGTAAGTCATTATTATATTTTAAAAAATTTTAATTTAAGTAGACAGTAATAACTTATAAAATTTATATAGTTATTATTAAATAAAAAAATTCTTGTATTAAGTCTTTTTTCTTACTTTATAGTATTAAATGCTGAATAAATTTATAAAAATAATATCAAACTTGACAACATATACTTATTTATCATGCATTAATTTATTTTTATGGAATTAAAAAAACACTTATTTCAGTACTATATAAAAAAAATTTCATTGCATAATACAAAGTAAGAGAATTCTCTTACTCTTCTTAAGCACCTAAAAATCTTGTTCTTTGTTAGGCGGGAAATGGATTTGCTTGACACGCACATATGGTCCATCACTAAGGGTTAAGAGAAGAAAAAATTCTTGCATACTAAACAAAAGATTGTGTTTTAATTATTTATATTTTATCATCTCTGCATTAGGTAATTGAAAAAACACCATTAATTATTCTACACTAAGGTTGACAAAATGAAAACTAGACAAAATGATTACTAGAATTGAATTAGTTTATACTTCCGTGAATTTTATAGATTTTTTTTTTTTATAGTTAATATTTTTTATTACATGTATTTTTAATTTTATAATTTAGATACTATAATTTTAATAATAATTGATTAAAGATAAATAATATTTTTACTGTGTAAGTATTTAAAAAAATATATTTTTACTTTTAAATAATAAAAGTCACAAAATATTATAATATATGAATTATTTATATTTTTAATAAATTTTAAATAAAAATAAACATAAAGTATAAATAAAAATAAATTAATTTTTATTGTAGTTATTTAGAGGAAAACAATAAAAGACAGTATATACAACAATTTACAGAGATAATAACTTCACAAAAAAACAAAAATAATATGATGTTATAATAAGAATTATTTAAATTATATTTAAAAAAATTATTTAAAAGTAAAATATTAAATAAAAAATTAAAAATAAATTAAAATATGAATCAATCTCGTTAATGATATATATTAAATATTATGTCTATACACGTGGCAGTCTTATCAAGCACGTGGCAGGGCCACAAGGTGTTGATGGAACGGGACGCTTCACTCTTCTTCCGTACTCCATGCTTCCATGTAGGCATGTCTTTATCTTGAAATTAAAGCTTCATTAATGCTGCTTTAAATTAAAGCTTGCTACTAGCAATGGCCATCAATTTCCCTTCTGGAAAAATTTGAATATCAGACTCTATCGAAAGCCTTATAATTTTGAATTTATATTCTCTTATTTTCTTTAAAAATGAAAAATTATCCTATTATAAGAGAAAAAGACATAAAATTTGGGGCGAAAGGATCCATAGTTTACTTATAAAAGGGTCCATCAATTTTATGCAAAAACAGATATAGTCTCTCCTTTTTTATAACATGATTATATCTTATAATTTGAGCTCAAAATTGATTTAGAGTTTAATTTTAAATTATTATTAATGTAACATTTTTTACATTATTAATAAAATTAAATTATATCTTTAATAATGAGGAATATTAAGTGAAATTTTTTCTAAATAAAATAATACAATTAATCTATAAAATTATTAAAATTTGTGATGATTCTGTATAAATTTAAAAATAAATTCAATCGTACGAGTATTATTGCGTGGGTGATATTTATCTAGTATTGTACTATTTCGTTTTAACAACTGTATATGCAATATGTCTGCAGGGGTTTGCAGAGCTGGACTTGTACCTCTAAATCAGAAAATAATGGAAGCTGGAAAGTTAAAGAAAGATAAAAGTGGATGGATTTGAGTGCATGTTTTTATTGCTTTTGCATATACTTTCCGCACATGGCTTGCAGCGGATAGGCTTCCATAAAGCTTACTTGTTACTGGGGTTATGTCTATTCCTTTCAGGTTACTGCTTCCTCTGTCCTTGGGGTGCCTCTTTTTAGATTACTTTAGTTTGATGCCAGTGGCTTTGGGGACAGGTTAGGAAGCCATGGAATTTTTCCAAGGATTCTTCACTGTCAATTTTGAAATGCTTTTGCAGGTTTGTGTGTGTGTTTTTATTTACTTTGGATGAACCCATATAGTGGCAAAGGTACAGTATGTGAAATGTTCATAATTCACAAGTGAAGCTTCTCGTGAGCCTTTGTGAGGAAGTTGAAGGAAAAGCCCAAATGAGTTTGGACCTCGTGAACGCTGTGTGCTGGAGTAAATTGAACAAACGCATGAAATGTAAAAGGAAAAAAGCCATGACCGTCTTTAGTCAATTCAAGGTATGCTTGGCAATTTCATGGATCTGGATTAGATCCGATCCATATCCAAGGTGATCTACTCTCAAGCAACAGATTTGAATACCTGATCAAGATCCAACCTGACCCTATCTAGATGGATCGGGTCAGATATGGGTCGACTTTTTTTTTTTGCTTGCTTGCTTGTGTCTCCTGCCCTCCTACACCATTTACATTTGTCAATTTAGACATTTAAATTTTTACAGTTTCTAAGAAACTAAAATGACCCCAATTTCATAGTTTGCAATATACCAACAATTTTTAAAATATTAAATCTAGTATCAACAAACCTTCAGTTAAAAAAAATCTACAATTCAGCAATATACTAAAACAATGCTCAAAATGTCCCCAAGTTCATAGTTCTGTAGTATACCAATAATTTTAAAAATATTAAATCCAATATCAACAAACCTCTTGCAAAAAAAAAAAAAACCATAGTTCTACAATATACTAAAACAATATTCAAAATAACAAATACAAAATTACACAAACCTCCAAAAAATCAAAAAGTGTCACACAAACCAACTACAAAAGAACTAGAAAAGAAAAAGTCTAGGTAGAGATTTTTTTTTTTATGAGAACTAGGCCATTGTTCATGAGTTTCTTTTACAATCTGCAACCATGTCCATATAGCCAGTGAACATTTCTTGGTATCTGCATTTTGTCAATAGCCAAATTAGGTATTTACAAAAAAAAAATTGTTGAATCACAACTATTGAGTAATCAATTCTTTAACAATTTAGAGACTTACTTCACTAATTATATACAAAGGTTGATATGTTACAACTTACAAGCAACTTGAATAGGATTCTTTCTATCTGCAAAAACCTACAAAAGGCAAAAGAAAATATCATTTTAAGAGCTCAATTAAAGGAATATTTCAATCAGATTTTAAAAGGAATATAATGAGCAAATGTTAGACTCAATATTTAATAATGCTATCAAGAATATGATCTATTATAAAATTTGTTTGCTGCCCTTCAATTGCAAGGGCTTGAGAATTATAAGTCAGAAGATGATAAAATATTGACAATTAAAAGTACTTGTTATCTAAGTAAAATGCTTTCATCTTCATCTTCATCCTCATCATTTTGTATGGTAGGGAATTTTTCATTGTTGCCATTGGCCCTTATCCAACTGTGAGCACACATCAATGCTTCCAATGTATTAGGCTTGAGTCTACTATGATGTGGACTCAACAATCTACCACGAATGCTAAATGCAGATTCTGATGCAACAGTAGGCACAGGTATGCCCAAAATGTCTTTAGTAATAGCTTGCAATGCCAGATATTTGGCTCTATTCATCTTCTACCATAGTAAGATATCAAAAGGTTGCCCTCCAAGGCTAAGACATCCTCATCTAAGTTGTAGTCTGACTTTCACTTTTGCTTGTTGCTACTTGAAATTCTCTCATTCATGATAAACTTGTCATATTGAGACATTATATCACCACAGTCAGCATCAAGTATGTTTATAGGACTTCCACTAGATTCACCAGCTATTCCTCTTGATTCATTTCTAAGCTGGTATTCAGTCACTAAGTCACGACAAATTTTCTCAATCTTCTCAACTTCATCAACGGATTGCTCTCCAAAAATCAAGTTATAATAAAACGTAATTAACTTTAATTTGTATCGAGGATCCAATATTGTAGCAACTCCCATTATGCCCTGTATTTCACTCCAATACTTATCCAATTTCAACTGCATTCTTACCGCCATATCACAAATGATGATATTTGTGGAGCCAAGCTATTGCTTTATTGCCAATCAAATCTCACAAATCTTGGCAAAATAAAGATTGGTAGTAAGATATTTTGTCCCAGAGAAGTCCTCAATTGCATCATTAAATTTTTTCAACTTCCCACATATGTCTTTTCCCAAATCTCATTCCTCTTGAGATGGCACTGCTCTTATAAGAGAGGTTCAAGCATTTTAGCACGAATAAATGCATCTTTGTACATTAGAGCAACCTGAAGCATCAAGAATCTATAATTCCATGTTGGACAATCAAGAACCAATTTCTTTGAATACGAAAATGTGCACATTGAGACATATAACCCCAAATGTCTCTTCTCTTTTAGGCGTGATTGTTCAAAATCAAACACTCTCACGTATTTTTTCTATGCTATTTTTGATTACATCTAATCCGTCTTTAACAATTAAATAAAGGATATGTGCACAAACATCTCATATGAATAAGTGACCCACATAACATAAGAGAAGATTTATCTAATTTGTCTAAGAGAATACCAATCATTGCATCATTTGTTGAGGCATTATCAAGTCTGATTGTAGAAAGTCTTCTATCAATATTGCAATCTAGAAGACACTTGAATAATACGTCACACAAAACTTCCTTTGTGTGTGGACATAGCACATAAACAAATCTTATGATTTTACTTTGTAAATTTCAAGAGTCATCAACAAAGTGACTCGTGATTGCCATATACCGTTTTTCTTTGATAGTTTGATGTCCACATATCAGAATAGCAACCCTACCTTGATTGTTTTCAATAAACTTTTTAGTATCCTCTTTTTCTTGAAGATAAATATTCATCAAATCAGTCTTCATTGTATTCCTTGATACTATCTTAAATGACGGTTGAAGAGCATTTAAAAATCTCTTAAAGTGAGTGCGATCCACCATGGACAAAGGATACTCTTGCATAATAATCATGATTGCAAGCTCTATTTTAGTAAGTTCTGGATCAAATGAAAAACTTTGATCCACTATAATCACCTCATTTGTCCTAGGTGTTGATGAACCTCGTTGAGCCAGATAATTTTTATATCTTCCTAAGTAATTATGTAAATGTGACTTTCTACTAGTAGAAGATCCAGCAAGCTCATTGTGACAATAATTACAAATCGCTTTAACTACTCCTCTTATATTTTTCTTCTTAAAATGATTCCAAACAAAACTAGACAACCTTTTTTTCCTTAAGGGAGCAATTGTTTCTTTAGAAGGTGGTACTGACTCTTCTTCAGTTGGTGGGACTAGAGGGACTATCATTTAAAGACATCTAAACCCTACAATAATTTGAAAAACGTTATTAACTACTATACTCCTAAAAACCTTATGATAAATTGATAGATCAAGTTGCTAAAATATTTAAATAGTATAGAAAAATTAGAAGCATTTTGCATTTCTTTTATTAATGTATACACTCATAGGAGAAAAGAAACTAGGACTAATATGTGTGTGTGTGTGTGTGTGTGGTGTGTGTGTGTATATACATATATACATATTATATATATATATATATATATATATATATATATATATATATATATATATCAAGAAATAGCCAAAGCCAAAACTAGAAAGAAAAGTTGTAATAAGCATACCTACGTGAAAAAGAGTTATAGCCAAAAAATAAATGGAGGATCAACACATAACCCCAATAAAGATTCAAGAAAGCATGATAACTCCTACAACTTAGTCTAGCTTTAGCTCCATACCACTGCACCAAAGATTGTAGTAGTGCATTCTTGGACAGTTGAACTGAAATAAAACATTAAAACAATATATTAGCTTGCTTGAAAGTACACTCATACAATAGGCAATATAACAGAACAAAGTAGGTTTTAACATCAGAAACACAACAAAATAACCAAGAAAAATCACACATTAGCATATGCACTTCTTCATCCAATTCCGTTTAACAAAATTCCTTACACTCCTAATAATAATTCCTCAACAAAATGCACGTTAGGCCTCCTCTTCAAAAAAGCCATATGCATGATTAAAAGCACGATATAGAGAAGCCATATATATATATATATATATATAATATATATATAATATATATATATATATATATGAAAGCAATGGAATTAAATCGCTAAGTGGGTGATCTTCCTTTAGTAGTATTTAGAGATAGTATTTTATTTATGTGTGTGTTCTCAAAAGTATATATATATATATATGAAAGCAATGGGAATTAAATCGCTAAGTGGGTGATCTTCCTTTAGTAGTATTTAGAGATAGTATTTTATTTATGTGTGTGTTCTCAAAAGCACGATATATAAAATGATTCTTAATATTTAGCCAATGCATTCAAACACATAAGTCAATTATAGTCCTAAATGTACTTTTCCGATTGTACACATTTCTTATTTTAAATCAAATAGAATAATAGAGGTCATTCCAAACATAATCCTTGAAGTCATTCTTGGGGCCATTTCTTTTGTGCTATAATCAATAACACATCGGATTAATATATTCCAAAATACACAAATCAAACAATATAACTAAGAAAGCATATGATCAATATGAACAACACTTTCTAGTAATAACATGTATCCACATCTGCAATTTTTAAAAATGTAATGCAAAGGCAGCAAGCAAGTGACCAAACCCATTATAGAATGAAACCCATAGCCGACTTACAAAATGGAAAAAAAAAAGTTTTGCATATTGAGATCAATTTAAAATTTTAGAATGAAGAAAACCCATTATAGATCTGAAAGCTAGGCAGAGGAAACCCATCAAATTAAACACATTGTGAGCAATGAGGCTTGTTCCAGCCACATATGAATTCAAAATTCTCATAAATCTTACCAATGACAATGGATGATGGAAGACCACAGCCACATCCCACAAACAGCTAACAGGTCACAGAGAAAATTGGTTAACACTCCTGTCACCACAACTGTTGCATTCCTTTCGTCAAATAGATGATGAGTTGTTCGCAAAATTACAAAAAATTCACATTCAAGAAGGAAGAATGAAAAAAAGAAATACCATGGATTCAGAAATATTAACTTACAAATTCAATGAATTCAGAGAGAGAGAAATACTTTGGATTCAGAAAGGCAAAGTTCATCGTTGGGGTAGATGAAATGCGTCAAGATTCAGATCGACGATTCAGAGATTCTCGTTGTAGATAGATTCACTAGTGCATTGAGATTCTCATGCGATGCTCATCGTTGGTGTGTCGAGGACTCAGATTGAGGATTGAGAGCAAGAGCGCAAGCGAAAGAGAGTGATTGAGTGAGAGGGTTAGGGGTTTGAGATTGGGAATGTGACAAAAACAAATGAGAATATTTGGATATCGATAGATATCCGAAAATCCCGTGCATTTTAAAAAATTTAACCCGACCTGACCCACACTGAAATATGGTTAAAAAAATATGATCCATTGAGCTGAGTTGGATTGGATCGGATATCCATTCCTGATTCAAGGAAATTGGTATGCATCAGACCTGCATGCTAATTAGACTACCATGGGTTGCCCACTTATGTGTACCTTGCCTTAACATCTCTCTCTCTCTCTCTCTCTCTCTCTCTCTCTTCCCTTACAAAAATCAAGCATTTAGTTTTTTTTTCTTAAGCTCTTGGTAAAGATTGATTGGTAAGAATTTAAATTAAAGTGTGTGCAAGAAAGAGTTAGCACCCAAAATAGTGCGATTGTTGAAGCTGAAGTTCAATACTGAATTTTTAGTCCACAAAGAAATCTCAAAGTGCCAAGAATTTCAGTACATGCATAAAAAGATTTGAAGTACTATGTTTGGAAATAGATTACTTTTAAAAAATTGTTTTTTAATTCTTTTAGTAAGATTTTGACCATAAGTTAGCATATGTTTGACCAAAGATTATTTTTAAGAAAAAATTGATTTTTTTTCAAAAGTCCTCTCAATAAAATTTTAATTATAAATTATTTTGACAAAAAAATAAGTTAATCTAAATACATACTTATTTTGATCACAAAATAAGCTACATTAAACACACAATAGAAAAAAGAAGGAAAAATTTATTGCTGTGGTCCTGTTGAAACATATATTGATACCAGTTATTGATGTATTGGTGGTCCTATTGAAAAGGTATTTCTCATAACGAACAAACTAGGTTAAAATATTTTGTATTATATATGTTTACTTGAAACTTTATTACACTAATAATATATGATTACATGACATTAGTAACCCCCTTAATTATATATTCAGTGAGAAAAGAAAATAAACACAAAGCCAAGTTTCTCGTTCAATAATACCAATTTCTTATTTATTGGATCATGTTATCTAAAATGATGATTTCGAAATGCACCATGTGGGCAACACATTGGTTATGCCATATTTTGTGTCATGTAATCTTCGAACAGGTTGTTGGAATTTACATTAATATATTAAATTGTGAAATATATAAAAAAAAGTAGCATGTGCAACACACTAATGAGCGTGGACATTCTGGTTGTCTATCCTTTGGGGCCGAGGCTTCTAGGTGCCATTAGAACTGGGAAGGCCTCGCCAGCCATGAACCACCTTAGAATTGGTTCATCCAATATTCATCTCAACTGGCCGCCATATATATATATAATCATGTGAAAATTATTGGAGAGAATACAGGTTTGCTCTAGGTTCTGATTGTGGTATCTTTTCCCTTTAATCTTTCACCTTTCATTTTTATTTTTCGTTTCGTATAAG